>JAULCD010221939.1:0-10513 GCA_032361085.1 Calliostoma canaliculatum
CAGTGCACTGCAGACAGAGGAAAAAAAGAAACACAAGTTGTTGTGGGAACTCGTAGGACAAGTTTAATTCCGTGCATCCGCGGGAACGTTAACAGGCTTCACGTGAAATCCAGACTGAATATGTATACATGTCACATTGTGTTTATTAATGTTAAGAAATAGTTTTACTTATAGTTCCAAAGCGAAACACTATTCACATATACTGGTGCTACACTATTTATACTAAAAGCACACAAATACATATTTTTAATTTAACTTGAAATTACCTTTTTAATGAGTTTTCAACTGTTTACGTCAATGCAAATTTGTATCTGCTCACATGGGATTCGCAATAGCCCTTACAATGCGGCCTAGTTTTGGAGCAGTTATCCTGGGTGGCGTGCCCCGGAATTTTTAGCGTTTCGCCAATCCAAAATAGTGCCTTACACAACACTGCCGCATGTCAGTCAATTCGGCTGCATGATAAGGGTTAACATAATAAAAAAATTCAAGTTTGTGATAGTCACGATAATTATGTGCCTACAATAAGGCGACACCACTAAGATTTATCGTGATACACAAAACACATCTGGACAACTTTACCTTCAAAGTACAAAACATTTATTGTCTGAATACAGTAGCCGTATATCAATGTCTTCGTTTGTGTGATGGCGTTTTACTAAAAATAGGAATTGAAGACAACCGTAATTTGAAGAGAGCTAATACTTGTCGCACAGTTTGACACATCATGTCTAGGTTGTCATAGAAACAGACCAATCAGTTAAAATATCACATAAAGAAAACCTACGTATATTTTCTTGTAACGAAATATTGTAGATGCTTGTTTTGTCAGTTACTTTCAAGGGTGAGTTTATCGTAAGCACGTATCTAAATAGGGCTGAATTCGATAATTTGTAATTGGACCAAATATTGTGGTTCAGGGTTGTTATGTGTGATGAGAAAACATCAATTACATATATAAAATAGCTTATGTCAAACATAATACCTAAGTTTTTAAAACTCAATTTTTGGTGAAAAACTTAAGTTGTATTTATCAAAGAACTTAGACTTAAGTTCTGTCGTTCGTGAACTTAACTTGAAACTCGGTGACTTAAGTCCGGAAATTTGCAAAGGAAAATGGCTGCCACATATCTACTTCAAATTTTAAAGCAGAAATACACGTTTACAAACGCACAACGATGAATAATTTAAACATAGATATGTGTTTAAACATGGTTTGAACAAATTGGTGTACATTTCAAAATATGAAATATTTGATAAATACCTACTAAAGTTTTTGACTTAGTTAAGTCATATTTACTAATTTAAGTCCAAACGTAAAGACTTGCATGAAGTAGGTCATTTTTGTTTATTGTGTGCACTCGATCATATGTTGTAGCATATGGTAATACACAAAGTGCGAGGTTTATATTTACACAGTTTATTGCAATTAATTTATGACCAATATAATCAGAGTTGATATCGATACACTGGACAAAATGTATAGAAATTATCCAGGGGATTTGGATTTCGTAGGAAATTTCATCAAACCAATGGAAATCCGCTGAATAATTATACACATTTTTTAGTGACAGATACGAGGTATAGATTAAACATCGGAAGACGATGGCTTACACGCTTACAAACATACATAAAATTTTCACATTGGTGATAACAAAAAAGAACAATGAAGATATCTGTTCTTATATAAGTACACACATTCTCAATTTAGTCATTTTGTTAACACATTGTACTTTGCGGTGATGTATACAATCTGAATCAGAATACTTTCAGATTCAATCAGAATATTTTTCATACTACACAGTATACACAGTAGTATATGTCTATGCCGCATTTTCAAATAACATAACATAACATAACACGTATATCTGGATCCCACGCGAGATATTGCTTGTGTGAGAACAAATGATATCTCTTTTTAGATATTATCACAAAGAATGTCATTTCATTGCAGCGATATTTCCAGCATTTTTCTGGCTCATGACAGCACAGGAAACCGTCATTAAAACATAATGATCGAAAGAAAAGACTTCACACTTAAATGTTCTACCGTAATGTGGTGGGTGCTTGCAATCCGCATTATATAATACACCACTATGGTCTGTCCGATGAGACTGCATGAACGAGGTGGATGAAAACGCTTAGTTTGCCTTTGTGCACATCAAAAGCGCACAAAATGACAAAAACGTTGTCAACACAGGTAACGCGCATGTCTTCAAGTCAAGGCATATTCCTAAAGTTAAACAGAAAAACACATCAAAATTTTTGACAGCATGTTATTGACTAAATGCCACGCCTAACAAATGCGGAAAGTTAACCTGCTATGGGTAGGTTGCACGCAGTACAGTTAGTTGTAGCAGTTGCCAAAGCGGTACCAAAGCGATCTCTGCCCAATGACAGTCGTAAGCCAATGTTATGTTTTAGCATTTAAGATCAACTTAGTCTGAGATCGCTTTGAGGAACAGGATTGACATTGCAGCATGATAATGCCAGAGCCCACGCAGCGATCTTGACCCGTAATGTCCTTCGTAACGCCGGCATCAACGTCACTTTCCGGCGACTTTACCCTATAAATTACCGGCCTCCGTGGTGTAGTATTTAAAGCGTCTGCTCAGAAAACGTAGTGTGCGGTAGGTCGGTGGTTAGATCCCCGACCGCGTCAGACCAAAATACGTTAAAAAAGTTGCACTCGTGCGATGGTTTGTCGTGAGGACTAGTTGACTCACAGTCAGTATAATGTGTCTGACTGAGATATCCATGTACACTGCGACATAATGTATCCATGAGCCAGCACGTTACAAATCGGTGAAATACCCGATCTGGTACAAGCAGACACACAAACATGCACATAAAATGATTCTAGGAGATCGGCATCACTCTCAGCAGTGGAGAACTGTTTAACAGGGCTGTTAGAATAGGGTACAATGCTAACATCACCCTTGGTTCGTCAGTACCAGCCGAGACTCGCAGGTTTCACAGAGCCACACTAGGTGTTTCCCCTGCTGAAAAATCTGACCGCCGCGATATAACTGAAAAATTGTTGAAAACGGCGTTAAACCCTAACTCACTCACTCACTCACTCACTCACTTATGAGCTAGGACGTATGACCATTCATTGTTATAATTAAGGACAATTTACTGTATGAAGTTTATGGACGACACTTTCTTTTATTACATAAGGGGCGACGTTATTGAACATAATCTTGAACTGTCATTTAATATGAACAAAACTAATTTTGAATTAAACTAGGGACATTACTTGGCGAAGGTACAGGAATCTGTTTCGAACCATCGCAATTTACCCAAAAAGATGATTTGTGCATGCTATTTAGACAGTGACAAACACAACCATATGTTATATTTGGAATCAAACGTTTAGAAAAAGTGAATATTTTGTCACTTGGCGTGGGACTCCACCACGCAAAGTGATAGAATATTAACTATTTCAGTTAGTGTAATCCCAAATATAACATATAGTCACTCAAAAAGGCAGTTGTTAATCACAAACCTTAACCAGTCTTTTAGCATTCAACTTCTGAAAAGCAAATGTTACAACACTCTTCTCCAAAAATAAAATATTTACATTAGTTATTGATAATAGGTCAACTTTGGCATTTGCATTTACAATTACCAGCAAGCAAGCAAGCACACAAACATTTGTTCAACTGCTCCGTCTTTCCACTGAAGTCGTAATTAACACAAGGTTACTAAAGCGTACGAAGTGTTGTTGTTGCAAAGAGACAGAAATAAGGAAAACACATTGACGCATGACACTGTTATAAAACTACACATCTCCGTAACTCTTCAGTTTATTGCGAGTTGCGCATTAAAACTACTTTCCACAGTCCGTGTGACTTGAAGGGATCATTAATCCGGTTAACTGAGAGTTGTGGATCTTGATAGCAGTGTGCAAAGTTTCACTTTGAAAAGGCTGCAACAACTTAACCTGGGACATATCGATGGAATGAAATTGTTTTTATGTAAAGTTATTTGACAACGTTTAGTAGTTACATGGACAGCTTAATACCAAACCTATTTACAGTCAAAGCTCTTACGGTCAACTGCAGTGTATGAATAGAAGTAGATGACATAAAGTCAGGACGTATTTGTCTCCATGCTCAACAGAGCAAAATGTATTGCGCCTCATTCAATTTCACTTAAGTAGACATAAATCCAGAGCTGTTAGGATCTATACAAGATATTAAGCACGCACGGCGTGCATGTCTTGATGCATGCTACAGAATGTTATACGTGTCTAATTAAGCAAACTAACCTGGCCAAAATTACTGGGTCCTGTTCCACACAGTTAGCATAATCTTAGTATCAAACAGATCACTCATAGGAAGCTGAGGAAATCACAGGGTCTTGTTACTTTTATGTACAGTGAAACTCAAAAGTATCTTTCGTAAATCCACAATGTTTGTCAAACTTCAGTAATATTGCGAGACTATTGCGGGAGGTTTGCTTGTTCGCTTTACGACAGCTTTGTGGAACTGGTGTCAAATACAAAGCATAAAAGCAGTAACTCATTTTTACTGTTACTAAGCTGCTTTATGTTTCTGATGTTGTCGCCCTGGCATGTATTCCCTCATATCTCTTCCTGGCTATTTATAGGGTATTGTTTCATTCTCCATTTCTGTTTTGTAACGTCTCCTCTAGGCAAATTAATACACTTAGTGTTCTGATATTATCAAACTCTTGACACTTACACATAATGTATGCGATGTCCCCCTCAAAATGGCAGCTTGGTTCATTAATCAAATGAAATTTGGCGACATAGCTTTGACATGGGGATGGGTTAAAAAAATATTCTTGTAAATATCACTTGGTCTTTTCTGCAGATGTTTGTAAAAGTACTAACTTAACAAGCATTTTAATGGTACAATATTTAATCTTTGACAGTACAAAACTAATTAGTATTGCAAAAACTGCTGCAGGTTTGCACATTAAAGAAGCTTTAATTCAATTGGTTGAAATTAAATTGTCGTGGAAACGTCAGTTTGTGGTATCTACTCACTGAGCGCTCGCAGATCCGTATGTAAATGGAACTAAATGACTGGTGTTTATCTTACCAGCGTGAAATAACTAACTAGATAACCAACAGTTTTAGAAAACGGCGTCAAAATAGCTGACATTATAAACCTCAGCATTTGAAAAGGGAATTTCATTTTGGTGTCAATGTTGTTTTTATATTCAAAACACCATTTTAACAAACAGAAATACCTGAAATACTATTCTGTGGTATTAGGTTTGACTAAACTACGTGGAAAATCTGACGAAATGACCCCTGTATAGGTTTTCGTGTTATATTTACCTACATTTTAACTTTTGGAATGATTGTATTTCCGGGAGAACAGATTATATTTATATTTATATCCAGATGTAAACAGCTTTTCCCCATTCCGCAAAACGATCTTAGTGTTAAAATCACCATAATATATGTTTGAAACAATGCCTAATGGGGTTGTTTCTTATCATAAGATTACGACGAAAGTGATCTCCGTGCTACAGCAGTCGTAAGCCAATGTTATAGTTTAGTATTTACGATAAACTTAACCTAAAATCGATTTAATGAACGGAGCCCTGGTGTCATCACGTATTATTGAAATGGGTTGTGTTTACAAATGATGAATTGTTTAGAGAAACATAGTTCTTTGCAAAGAGTGAATTTAAAAAAAAAATCTGGCTTTTTGGTCCAGTGTTACTGTCAATGATGTCAATGATTTATCTCTATTGCCTTTTTGTCTAACAAAGTCGGTCTAAAACAAACACAGACAAACATCACAGGATGTATGTTGTTTGTGGAATGTCTATTTAATCATAGTAATGTGTTAAATCGGTCTGTGTGACGCAACCAACATATCATGTGTTGCCACATCTGTAACATTAATACTTTCTTTAATCAAACGTCCCGTTATACATATAATGCTGTCCAATCTCAATCTCTACTGAACACCATTCAAATAATATTGTCTTTCAGATGTGATTGGCAGACTCGCACACTGATCACATTCACATTGATAGCGTGTTATATAGGATCTCCCAACTGACAGTTTTTGTTCAGTGTCTGCTACACCACCAGATAATAATTAACTCTGAACACAAAGTAATCCTTGTTCCAATATTGACTGATTGTCAGAATAAATAATAAAGAAGCTTGTGTAATAAGGCTAGTTTTGTACTAGCCGTCTAAGTCTGTTGTGTGGTATGATTCCATGTTAAGAAGAATATTAAAGTAAGTTTAAAACGTGTTGACATGATCATAAAAGTGTCAATGCCAGGATGAAGTCAATGGCAGAGAAGGATTGACATATCAAGTATAACCTGTCTGGGGCTGATTTCAAAACGCTCCCGAAAGACGAAGACGTTTTAACTTTCATTTTCATTTCAGTACTCTCGTATCGAACCTTACAATATAAATGTATGGCGGGAAAAAACACAGACTTCGTTTTATAAAGAAAATAACAATACAGATAATACCTTCGCAAATATATTTGAATATGTAGCCCATGGTGGTTCGTTAGTTCCAACGTTTTACATGTCTCGTAGGATTTTTATGTTAGGTATACTTTAAAGCATGTTTAAGAACTGATTTATATTGAAATGACCATTAATGCTTTTGAATATATGCCTAACATGTATCCGTTTTTTTAAATATCAAGTCCTCGGGTTTCAGTTGTGACTACTACGCAATTTGACAAATTACAAGTACACCTTTATTCCTCTTTTTTCACTCATTGTAAATTGTTTATGTCTATTGAACGTTTCTGAATAGTCTCATATTAAGCGAAATTATATTGCCTGTAGATGTTCAATAGTATTTTGCCTCATTTATGATTTTGTATGTTGTGTTTACAACAACCAATACATTGCCCTATTGTTAGTAATAATATTCCTAGTGTACATTTTTACTTTTAGTTGTTATTGTTCGTCACCACTTGTATAACACTGAGATATGCTCTCGTCTCTATTCTAGCTTTATTTTACGACTGTACGAGAAGTTATACCAAAAGAGGGACCTTCTTATGCATTCGAAAAGGCTGTCCACTAAAGCCCGCAATCACATAACGGATGTATTGTTATCAAATACATGGTATGTTGAAGGTAATAGGTTTAGAAAAAGGTTAGGTACCCTCTTTGAGCGGCATTTTGAAATGTTGTCATGAACAAGCAAATTATTCTATGGATATAATCTTCTTTATTGCAATGTGGGCAATTGCACACATTGCAATAAAGAAGTTGATTTCCATAGAACATCTTGCTGGTTTAGTTCCAACACCCAGCAATAATACAGATGAAAAGTATGTAATACATATGGCACATCAAGTGCTTGTCTATGTATAGTTCTTTATCCTCAGGTCATTCTTCAGTAACACATGGCACTTGGGTAAATGAACCTTTTGCGAATATATTACTACTTTCTGTGAACTACACAGACAAGAAGGTACACAGACGAATATCCATCTGGCATAATTCTTCCCTACATCTATTTTGGTTTTAAAACATGAATATAAATCACATCTTGTTAGAATTCAAACTATTCTTCCTTTCTCAAGAGCACATTTATGTTTTATGTTCATGGCTTTTCGCCATAAACCTGTGACCACATGATAATTCATGCAGTTTCATGTAACTCATAAAACTAGTTCATTTTTATGAGCGTTTTTATGATGTATATCAATTCGAAGTCAAAATTGTATATTACACCCAAGAGAAATTTGGCATAGACGCCAGAATTAGTAGTCTATTTGCCAAATTGAATGTTCGTGTTAGGTGAAAATACATATCAAATTACCCCATAAACTGGCCGCTCTCTAGAAAACTCCTTAATGTTTTTGAAAGTGCAGTAAGTAATGTTGATGGAAAGTTGACAACTAAAGTACAAGTAATCAGTTACGCTTGTTTGTAAATTGCTATAAAGTTTATTTAAATTAAATATTCATTTTACTTCAGAGTGGTATTGAAATGTTTCAAGTTACATTTGCCAGTGATACGAGCCAGTTACATATCCAGTGTTACTCTGTATCTGTCCATTTTTAAATTCAATAATAAGAATTTTTTTAATTAAAAACTTCAGTTTATAATAGTTTCAAGTTCAAATAAAAAATAAATATTTACAATACAAATTGTAAAAACCTTAAAAAACAATTCAATAAACATTCGTGCCATTTTTTTTAAGTTGACTATTTTGTGAATTGTTCTGTTATTTATAAAGTACAACATCATATTTAAGAACAACCAAACTAACAATCTCGAACCTATGCCCTGGGTCCTACTGCGACAAAAAGACCACCAAAGAGCTTAGTAAATGTTTTCTGTATGACGTAAACTCGGTTGAATACAAGGTCACGCACGTTTTAGAGGTGTTTAATATGAAAAATGTCAGTGCTACTAGTAGGGCAGGGCATGCTTACTCTTCGCGAACATCATATGTCATCACTGAATTTCAGTGGTTCATGTACATATCTTCTATATTCATATTGCCAGAATGTCCAATGGAATCTGTCTTCACAGATAACGATTTTGATTATTTTCTGAAATTGATATGTTCATTTATCATGTCAAATTATGTGACCAAATAAACAGATATGCAAACTAACATAAACAGTACTGTTTGGAAAGACATTTAAAAAAATAGTTATTATCTTGCAATTACATTTACAACGACACAAATTTAAGTAACGTGACACCCACACCTTTATAATACAACACTTAGATGTTGGTATACTTTGTTTCATACAAACAAACAATACTATTGAACATTTTTTCCATGGAATTTAGTATACGTGTATTCAAACAAATGTGCTGTGTGCAAAACATTTCCTCTTGAAAGGCATAGCGGTTCCTTTACTAAAACGCTAACACCCACCTTATTCAGACAAAGTTATATAATATTTACTTTTTCAGATACTATGATTCCAAATATAACATATGTTGCTTGAAACACTGTTGCTTTTTTGTAGTTATCTTAACATTTAACTCCCTTGGGACGACTTTAATCATTGTCAACGTGAAATGGCATCACCTGAAAACGATTTAAATAGTTTGTCTGTGGGAGAAAAATTTCACTGAGCTTTAGTAAATGCAGATAGAGAAGCTGCATAGATCACTAACACTTAAGGCCGGCCACACCGACGCTGGCAGCTCTGGCCCAAACATTAGCAATAACGATAAATTTATTAACCGATATGTTAGTGTGGGAAATTTAATGAATTTATTGTTGTTGCATTTTTTGTCCGTGGAAGTGGGCTGGCGCGCTGCGTCAGTGTGGTACAGCATTTAAGTGTTTGAGAAAAGGTAAGCTGAACAGGACCCCGTTCCACAAAACAAACTTAGGCTGAGATCGACCTTAGTTAATATTTCTTCACGAGCGTTGATACTTCTATTGAACAAAAACAAGAAGCTGTGAAAAAAGTCTTCTTCCACCAAACTTTAATAACACTAAGATGTATTAACTTTCCTCTTAGCGCTCTTGTAACGAAAGCGTCAAGATGAAAGTAAAGACGTCTCAGCGATGCAAGCGCTTTGTTGAACGGGGACCAGTGGAAAATGTTCTTCCCAGCATACATGTAAAACCATTTAAAACAGCCAAATGCATTTGTGACGGTTAAGTTTTAAAATCATGTAATGACACTGTGTGAAAAAGATTCATTAATACTGATAATAAGCTTTATGTAAATAATGTGTGTGTTTACAATAACACATTGCAAAATTGCTTTGTCCACGGTGCAGGATTGTTTTACTTTCAACAGCAAATGTCAAGTACGGTCTGACTTATCTTCGTGTGTCTCATGAGAGAAGCAACTGTCAATACATAAAAAGACATAAAACACCTTCCACGTTAAAAGCGAAACATCAATAGTAATGAATAATATAAATAATTCGACTTTGCAAATGATACCTGAGAAAGAATCAGTCAATATTTTATGTCGGTATATTAAAGTTTATGACAGTTATAGATAGCACAGAAGACATGCTGTACATTTAACACTAATGTGTTCCTGTAATAAACGTGAGAAAAACATGTTCTCTTTATCGTTATCCGTAGCTTTACGTACGCTAGATTACGTTCAGGGCCCCGTTTCACAAGGACAACATAACGTTATGACGTCGTAAACTATGTCACTGGGAAAATGAATTTTGCCTACAAATGCAAAAAATCGTTGTCAACTGTGCAATTTCAAACGATTTTTGCATTTGTCAGCCAAATCCATTAACCCAGTGACATGGTTTACGACGTCGTAAAGTTATGACGTCTTTGTGAAACGGGGACCAGAAGGTGTATGGAATTATATTTAACTATTCAATAACTATTCAGGGGTGCGTTGCACGAAATTATCCTAAACTGACTACGACATAAACCGTTTGAATGAACCAATGGATTATGTTTACAAATGACAAAAAAATCGATGTAAACTACGCACTTGCTAAATAAACACTTGGTAGGTTGTTTTTTGGGGAAAGTGCGCAGTTTCCAATGATGTTTTTCATTTGTAGACCTGAAGCACTGGGG
>JAULCD010222050.1:0-10513 GCA_032361085.1 Calliostoma canaliculatum
ATTGACTGACAGAGATTGGTTACAGTTTGAGTCTGTCCGGACGGTGCAGGAACCGGATTACTGGCGTCCGCATTAACAAGGGTTGACTGTACAAGTAACCAAAGGTTTGTAAATTAATACATCATTTTTTTTATTTGTGAAGAGCACAGTTAAGTAGAAGTACTTTTGCACGAATAAACCGAACCCTTTAACCTTCCATGACTTTATATAGTTAGGAGTACAACTAGTCAGGATTTGCCTAATCACATGACCATACATTTCAATAATATGATTGTCTCTGTTCATGAAGTGTTAATGAAAGATAACCGTACTAATAGTTCCATATATTTTACAAGCTCTTTTAATTGTAGTACACAACAGGGATTTAGCAGAGTGTATTCTACAAGCCAATAACAAATGTGAGGTGTTTTTACTATGTGCCTGAATGATTGTATTTGCACATGTCCAAACCGCTATAAACATTTCAAAGTGCATAAGTTACAACTAGTTTGCCATTAGTAAACCAAACACATTAGATTAGTGTTTATTATTTGATGTCCTCGTTGGAGTGTTTCACACTTGTATTAGGCAAGGGCTCCAATATGTCTCCAAAGTAAAGTTTGTGAAATCAATCAGTAGCAAACATCTGTGATTAAAATGCTAGCTGTAACACAGCATATTATGAATTGCCACATCTTTAATTGTGATACACGACGTTTTTAGGCTAGCCCTTGCCTCTCGTTAGGTGAGTGATGTTAACCACTCACCTAACGAAAGGGCAAGGACTAGCCCAGAAACGTCGTGTTTTACAATTAAACAAGTTGCAATCCATATTTTTGATTTTATAACTACATCAACTTCTAAATGCCTTTAAGGAAAATAATGCAAACATTAGTCATAATAGATGAAGTGACAACACTAATCTCATTCACTTATCACGCAACATCAAATATTGGAACCAAAACATCAGAGACCATGCGAGATAGTCTTTCAACTGTTAATAGATCAGTTTGAATAAAAGAGTGAATACTGTTAAGTGTGTGCAGAAAACAAACATACAAGTTGAAAGAAATTTGTATGATTAAAATTATTTATTCTGTAAGTCAAACACTCATAAGGTAACGCAATTATTGCATTATGCCCACTTCACTAAACATCATCAACACTTACACAGAACCCAACATTTCTGTTCGATCCTAGTCACATGTGAAAAGAAACCTTGATCAATCGGCTCAGTTTGAAATACCAATTCATAGTAAGTTATGCACCAGTCACACAAAAGAGCACATTATTTCTAAGCAATATTGTACATGTGTCAGTTTTGAAGCGTGTTTTTAAATCTCTATTGTCTCGAGTAATATTTTATGTGAAAAGGTCATTACCACTCCATTATCCACAAATGTATGACGGGAAATCGTTTCCAAACCAAGAGAATGGAGGTCAGGTTATAACTAAACCTAGGAAACGTTAACAAATGATAAATCAATTACAAAGCTAACATGTTTAGTTTTAATAACGTTGCAGACGGCATTACCATAACAAACTGCTCAAATGAAAATGCACATTGCCAACGTGTTTGTCTTTTATAAACCAAATTACTTGTTCTAAAGTCCGCTTGAAACTTCAGTTTAGTTTAGCATTTGTAAGCCAATCCATCGGCCCAGTTTTATTACAGCTTTTGAATATAACAACTCCTCATATTCATCACATGTTTTGTATTTCTGAATGCTTTGAACTGAGACAGATGAATGTCATGATCGTATTTATCCAAATAATATCAAAACCAAATTTGTTTTGGGGTTTTAAGTAAAAGACGCTTTGTTGAAACCTATCTTGACAGTTATGTTATCATTCACATGTTTTATGTGCTTGTGAAGTTATAAATACTGCTTAATCCTTTTTATCAAAGCAAATAAAACATAAATCACAGTTATTATACATATGGTCAATATTATGTAGGTTTGTGTGTTGAGGTTAATATAATATTCTTTGACATCGGCTTTGTACACAAATCAAGATACATCGTTTTATTCTAGTGAAAAATTGGTAACTTAATTGTAAGTTAGGCCTTACACCTACTATGATACCGAGTGTGTTAAATATACATTTAGTAAGTAATTAGGCAACATCTAATGCATAGACCCATAATTCTGTGAATAATGAAAACTGAGTTTACTGGAAACAATATAAATTATTTAGCTGTTTTTCTACGGAGGAAATCTCATCAAACCAATGGAAAACCACTTGGTAATTTCTACAATGTTTTTCTAGTGGTTATTTATTGAATATGAAGATACTTAATGTACGTGCAACATCGCACAATAAACGTAAATTGTCGTACTCTCAACCTCGTTTGAATCACTGTATTACATATGTACTGTATTACATATCACACTATCTTCCTTTAATTTAGACTGAATATTGAGTACCAAAATTGTTACGGCACGTCGTAATTATCAAGGCATACAGGGTAGTAAATTATTGGCATGGGAAATGCAGGATTGTTCTTCAGACGAATTGGTCATCAAGTTGGGCACACTATTTCTATTTCAAAACATTGCACCAATAATTTGAGAAAAATTTCAAAACCTGACAGACAAGTAAGACAGCACTACGACGATAGAACGTTGTTGAGACTTGTTAGACGCCGTTCAAATTTCAAGTCTTATTGTCATTATCTTTCACTTGTTATCCTCAAAACACTTCTCAGTATTTATTTAAAATTATTACCCGCAAGCTTTGTTCAGAAATAGCCACAGTAAAACAAATCTACACTAACACAATAATAGAAGGGATATTATAAGATTTGCTTTGGTATCCAAGTCAAGACAAGGCAACCTCAATTTATACAGAGAGCAGGCGTTTCATCCTTTTTGTTAATTTCCCGAATCTCCAATTCAGCATCTTCAAGATAAACAAAGTCCATTGATCGTTATTGTAACTGACACACAATGAAACGTGCACCTTTACAGACAACGTCTAATTTGCCATATTCAAATAACAAATAAAAGACGGTAATGCTTTTTAAATGAACATTCATAACCATTGTATTAGTTGTAATTGCAGCATTAGCCTGTTTTGGCATTGCAAACGTAACGAGAGCGCTAAGATAAAAGTAAAAACGCAATAGCGGTATCAGTTGAAACATTATGACAAGAAGAGGTTTATTTCATTCGTACATTATATAACATTATGTGTGCATAATGGAAGTTGTTCTACAAAACGTTTATGCAGCATATCCCCACAGAAGGCTATTTAGTTAGACAGAAACTGTCTAGCCAACTCTTCTTTTAGGGACAGTACATAGTTCAGGATTTCTTGAATGTCAACTTCTGGTTTGTTCGTAAATCAGGTGATTAAGGAGCAAGCATATGCCTCGAAACGTCGTGAACTTACGAACAAACCAGAACTTGACATCCAAGAAGTCCTGAACTATATCTAGCCAACATTTAAAAGCGGGCAAGGAAACATCTTCCACATCTCAAGCAACGAGGCAATTGATTTTTAAAACTTCATCTGAGCAGAACTTTGTATTTATTTCAATCGTGGTTGTATGTTACAGCTACTGATTGTTTGCAATGTTTTAGTGTAGCGTACATAACACTTCACGTTTATATTATGCAACAAACACTGCAATTAAAAAAAATGCAAACAATACAAACACCTTGTGGTAAAAAGTTTACATATATTGTGTAGATTGTCATCACAAAAAGTATACATTCAGGCCCCCGTTTCACTAAGACGCCATAACTTTATAACGTCGTAAAATATGTCACTCGGTTAATGGATGTGGTCTACAAATGCAAAAAATCGTTGTAAACTGTTCGCTTTCCAAAGAAAATCAAGTTTTTCTTTGGAAAGTCGTAAAGTTATGACGTCTTTGTTAAACAGGGGCCTGATATTAAAACAAACTACATAAGTTATGCTTTGGTAAAGTAACTTAAGCCAAGTGCATTTATGATCTGCGACACTATACTTTTTAGTGAAAATACGTGTACTAAAATTGTAAACAAACACAACACAATTAAAGGTTACACTTGGATAACCTTGTATTTACATACAAGCTGACCTTGTGATATATATTACAGTCGTAAGCCTATAATAAAAAAAACAACTGCACAAGATGCTGTTTCAAAAATCCCTTCCGATCAACTTAGCCTAAGATCGCCTTGAGGAATGGTGTCTAGTTTACCGAAATGTGAAGACAAACATGTAGACCAATACTGAGCCTGTTAGTCTAGTTTACAAGTGACTAAACTAGTGGAAACTTGATGTATTTAGGAAACAACTTGGTTTTGTTACGAAAGTACACGGTATAACGAAACGGCTTTGGCACAAATAAACCAAACGGTTAACCTAATGCGATTATCTACCACATACAATTAGGAGGTTGCATGTGTTTTGATGGTTTGGTTTGATCACAGTAAAGTATATTGCAATATTACGAGTATTCATGAAAGATCATTAAATATTCCCCTAACGACAGATCTCTAAATTTTCAGAAGCTTTCAAAACACCTGTCAGTTTAATTTCTGTGTTCAAAATTTGCGAAGTATATGTTACAAATCACAGAATGAATGCGAGTTTGTTGTTCAATTTACAAATGTTTAAAACCGTTACTTCACAAATAAAACAGATCAGAAAGAGCACAGTTTGAAAAAAGCCTGTCATCAGCAAACCAACACGGGAAAACACGAAAAGAAATTATTTAGCGGAATTTTATTGTTGATGAGGAAATCTCATCAAACCAAAAGAAATCTGCTAAATAATTGCTACACTTTTTTTTAGTGCAAACCCTGTTGTTCCGTATCAATAATTTGACAGTCAATGTTCAGTATTTGTATCAATAGACGGCGTTAACATTACCTCAACGTGTGTGTATTCATCCAGTGACAAACAACTCTAAAAGCAGATTAAAAACCAAATTCAGTTATAAAACCCCAAGTAGCATCACTTATACTATTGACTTATCAGCAACATCAAATATTGAAACGAAAGCATTAAAGATCATGTGACGAAGTCTTTCATCAGTTGATAAATCGGTTTGAATGAAAGACTGAAAACAGTTCTGAAGTATGGGCAGAGAGTAAACAGACAAGTTGAAAAGAACATCTTTGTATGATTAAAATGGATTATTCTTTAAGTTAAACCCTCATAAAGTAACACAAATATTGCATTATGCTAGCTTTAATAGAGAATATCAACACTTACGCTGAATGGAACCTTGTTCTTTCTTCTAAAATATCCTAATCTCTTGCAACAAAAAACCCTCGATGCCATACAATTTATAACTGGTGTGTAATATTCCAGCGAAGACAAAACCACTCTCTTAGCCATATCGTATTTCAAAAATAAAATACGAAGAGCTATGTTTTTCTCTGTATAATTCAAGAAGACACCAAAGTAAAAAATAAAAGACATTTAAAAAAGGTCTTCAATTATGTATTTTGCTAAAGAAGATTAATCAAACATGAAAGGTCTAAACACATCATATCACGTTTATAAGCGCTACTTTTAAGTAGGAACTTGCGTGTAATCCAGTCCGCATTTGATCAGCTGCAAGTATTCTGTAAGACTTTTGCTGTGAATAGACATTTTCCCCAGACACAAACCCAACCTATTTATATTTAACTATTTTATATTAATGTCAAAATTTATTTGTATATGTAATATCAGTATATTATACATCTTTGTTTAGTTAAAAGATGCTCTTATTTTCAACCAAATGAAGAAAAGACTATTGATGTCCTTTGCACCCCAGTCATTAGAGATGCCCGTGATAACGTATGCTACTTGTAAACGCACAGAACAAATAGCATGGGTCGGTACGTCTTATCAGCACAACTGCAAACTAAATAGCCAGTGTATCCAATGTACACTATGTTTGAGGTTATACAATCTGTTCAAGTAATTTTTCTGCTATTTTTGAATGAATCACTGGCAAAAATGTACAGAAAATATTTAGCCGATTTCATTATTTGTTTGATGAGATTTCTATAGGAAATCTCATCAAACCATTACAAATCAGCTAAATAATTGCTACACATTTTTTTCTAGTTTAGGAGTCTTTTACAAAATGCAAACACACAAGTTTGCAGTCAGTCTCCTAAAACCCTCTGCTGGGTATCTAAACACGGTACTACTCAGCTAGTGGCGTTCACATATACAGTGAGAGTGGTTTTAGTATCCTTAATGCAACGTAGGTTTTGTTTGACCACCGTCTAAATGACATTAGCATTCATTGCTGGAAGTTGAGGGATCTGGGCCAATTTCATCTATCAGAGGGATTTAACTATGAATTGTTGGACTTAGTTTTAAATAAAGCCACGGTTGCTGAAACGATTTAAATCTGTATCACATTGTCATTAATGGGATCGACTGACACCCATAAAATGACGTATTTGTGACGCACAGTTTTTTTGGAAGGAAAACTGGTTTTTGTTATGAATTAATTAATAATCTGTAATTTCAATGAATAGAGTTCAATTAATGGGTTTACCTTTTTAAACGTATTGAATTATACAGATGTATTAAGTTCAAGGTCACAGCCAAATTAAATGGTTTCACTGCAACTTGAGAATGAAGAATGACTGATCTGTGGTAAGTTTAGTGCAGGGAAACGGGTCACGGAGTCACAATAAGTTAAGTATGAAGAATCTATAATCCATAAACCAATTTCAACTTTTAATAGCAGTTTTATACATCAACTGTCTCCATCTCTCGCTCTCGAGGTGACGATATTAACTTCTTATCAATTTAGCGCACCATATCAAAGATTGCAATGAAATCTATAGCTATTAGAAAACATAGCTAGATAAAAACGCTTGCAGCATCTGTGTCATAGCATTAGATGGTAGTTCAGTTCAAGGTGCAGTTTTTCAAAATTGTCGTAAAATTTTAACCATGTCATCGAGTCAGTGGGTTCGGTAAAGAACTATAATAACACGTTGTAAATTGTGCATTGTCAAAAGAAAAATACAAATGCCAAAAGTCGCTGTAAACTGTAAACCTTTCCCCCCAAAAACTTGTTTTTATTTGAAAAATGCACAAATTATTCTCATAAAAGCTTTGTCACAAAGTCTGATACATTAGTTACGCTGTATCAAATACAAAATACGTTCAGTACAAACTTTTTTCCCGATTTTGTTTTATAGTTTGTAGTGATCAAGTATCTATTGATAATATCAATTTTTGGAAATTGTGGGCATTTCACTTACGCACGTATATTATTATCTTAGTTGTATTCTTAACCCTCAAAAGTGCTGAGTTGATTTTAGCCAGTTTAAAACTGGGACCAACTTGTGCTGTTGAAAACCTATCCTGTAATAATTTGTTTCAAAGAGCCTCTACAGGAGCTCTTGGAAACAAATTACCACATGATAGGTTATCAACAGTCTCTCTCAGTTGGAATTTGAAAACTAAAATGTGCAAATGTTACGTTGAACACTTCAAGGGTTAAATAATCTAATAAATGTGCTTGTTTTGTCAAGTGACCATAACCACACGGACCACGCATAAGTATAAACTGGACAATAAGATTAAAGCTACAGGACAACAGATACATCAAAATGACAGGGTTTTACCCCCTAGGAGCTTGTGTTTGCATTTATATGAATTAAACATTGCTTTTAGTTCCAAATCGATTAGTCTCATTTTGATTTATTTAAAAACAGCTGAACCTGAATTTCTGTATTATGAAGTTTTAGCGTTCTGTCATCTCGTTTGAGTGCCATCTACTGTCAAAAAAAAGTTTAAAATAACACTCTGAATATATTAAAATATTTTTGCACATGTACGGACCCGCAAAGAAAATGCATAACGTAGTTTGATGTGGAATAAATTAACCCAATTTAAAGGTTGTGATGGAAACTCATACTATTTATTTCATAGGTAAGAAGCAAAAAAGGTCAAACAAGGTCACATCCTTCCACTCTGTCAGTATCTTATGTGTTCTTCGTGTGCTCAATGGACTTGATATATTCATTCATTTTTGACGCAAGGCCAGGGTCAATTTTGTGACGTTGGCTGGCGGTGGCGGACATCGATAAACACCTCTTCCGAGATCATCCCACAGTAGTTCAATCAGGTTAAGATCTGGTGAATTTGCTAGCCAGTTCATCACAAATTTATTCCGTCTTGTTAAACGATTGCTTGTGTGACCTGGCGGCATGTGGACGGGCGTTGTCATGTTGGAATGTCAAGTGACGTCGAGGGCGATAGTGACGACGAAGTAAAGGAAAGACTACGGGACTCAGAACTTCATCCAAATAACGCTATGCAGTCAGTCTATCATGGATGACTAGCAGACCACTCCTGAAACGTGCGTTGATAGCCCCCCAGACCTTCACACTGCCATCACCAAACCCATCTGTCTGATGGACACATGTATTTGCGAAAAAGACCTTACAGCGTCTATAAAGGCGCCACCTTTTATCCATAAATAACACACAATATCGTGACTCGTCTGAAACAAAATCCTACGGTAGAAATGTGGTGGTTGGTGTGCATACTGCTGTGCAAATTGACGTTAGGGATGACAGGGCTGAAGCACGGGGCCACGGAATAGACGTCGACTTTTCACCCGGCTCATTTAATAGCTGTCGATGGGAGGATATGTCTTCAATGGTTGCCAATTGTTGTTGCTGATGATGCCGTTCTAGAGCCAGTCGCATCTGTCCATCATGTCTGGTTGTTAAAAACCAGAAACCGGGTGGTCAGCAGCACTTCCTGTCAGTTGATGGCGACTGAAAACAACGGCTTATGGTTAACTAATTTAGTTAAATGCCAGCTTTAAAGATTCCCATAGCGCGTTCCCGTTGGTGCAGATTTAGTCGTGGCGGGTGTAAACCGAATACCGAGCTCTTCGTACCCATGCATTGAATGGGGAAGACCTCACAAACCGCACGTGCGTTTTTATTGTCATTATTACGTTGCTGTATTTCAACAGATAATTAGAAAGTATATCCTAAATAGCCCTTATGCGTTTTCTTTGTTGGTTAGTATATTACAACATAAGACAACATATCTGTTTGTGGCTGTATTGATATCACTGAGAGATAGGACAATGAAACTGACAGTTAATCCATCACACGTATTAGAGCAGACAAGTTAAGCCGGAGCTGATGAACGATAAAGGTCTGCTGGCAGCCTCAGTAAACTTTTATGTTTGATTAAATTTTCAAAATGTGCTTTGTCCACAGCAATTTTAGACTTGTTACGGACAAGGATATTGTGACCGGTACAATTTCCACTGAGTTGCGTTTACAAATACCAAATATATTTGCAAATTGTGCATTTCCCAAAGAAAAGTTTTTTTAAAAAGCGCACTATTTACAAAAAATTGGAAATTTGTTAACTGCACATCTAATCTCATCAATTATATTTTGTCACTAAGCTCATACAACATCCTTTTCTTGTGCTCAAGGCTCCGTTCCTCAAATCGATCTTAGGTTAAGTTAATCAAATAACATTGGCTTACAACTGTTGAGCGCAGAGATTGCTTTGAAACCGGTGCCATTCGGCACCGGTTTCAAATCGGTTTCTGAGCTACGACAGTCATAAGCCAATAATAAGAAACATCTCCACAGTACATTGTTTAAAAAATCACTCACGATCGAGCCTAAGATCATATCGCTTTGAGGAACGGGCACCTGTTCTTCTACACACTCCCGTTTCGTGTTATGCAGTCAAAACCTAAAGATTATATTCATAAACCTTTTGATGTAGAATTTTTAGGTAATTTTAATTCATTGTGTTGCCATGGGAACAAACATTGGCGGCGTTTAACTGATTAGGCCACAATTTGAAATTTGATTTGATCTGGTTGAGCAACGTGTTCAGGCAAAGTGATTTTAGAAAGAAGCCTGCATCTTGCGCGGTTATTTGAAATACAGTTACTAAAAGTAATTACTTTGACTCAAATAGTCACTTTAACTTTTAAAAACACGTCTTAATATTTGTTTATTTAAATTGTTTTATTCTACAAGGAAAGACATGTCAAATTTAATGGACACAATCCTTTTAGTCAATAATTTGTCAAACTGTTATTTTACCTCCAACCCAATGTACAAGTTACCAGTTATTCACGAACAAGAACAAGTTACTTCAAACTGACAATTCGAAAGAACCAACATTCTCAGTATACTAATATATCAGAGAAAATATACAGATCAGGTCCCAGTTCCACAACGCTATGATAAGCTAAGATCGAAGTTGAGACATCTTAGCCTTATGATCGCTTTGTGGAACGGCCCCCAGAACAATCGTTATCTCATCAAACAAATAAATACGTTTCCAGGTTAAGTAAATTGTTTGTACTTATTAGATGAGGCAGCCTCGTTTGACATAAACTATAATATGATAAACACCATATCCAATGTGTTTGCTTTATCAAGCTTGCGATCTGTATGGCCCTATTCGTCTTTTAATTTGATGATACAAAGTCTTAAAACAAAACAAAATGGTTTATATATAATCCTTGTTAAAAGGCTAAAGTTATCTGACTCTAACTTGATGGCCAAGGTGACCCCCAGTG
>JAULCD010222160.1:0-10512 GCA_032361085.1 Calliostoma canaliculatum
TTTTGATGTTGATTGCTTCTTGCAGTTTTCTGATCTTATAGTTAGCGTGATTGCAGGTGATCACTTTGATATTGTCCTAATGGATGTTGTGGTTAGGGTTGTCTTTGATGTGGTCAGAGATAGCAGATTTTGAGTCTTGTTTCTGGACTGAGTTTTTGTGTTCTTTGATTCTGATTGGTACTGGCCTTGATGTTTAGCCGACGTAGGTTGCACCACAATCACAGGAAACTTGGTAGACTGATCCTGTGGGGTCTTCTGGATCTGATGTTGGTCGGCCATTGGCTTTGAGGGCGTTCCAGAGGGTTTTGTCTGATTGGAATATGGAGAGTTTTCTGCATGAATCCGAACATCAATGTACTGCCTTGGTCCTCTAGATCACCAGACTTTAACCCAATCGAGCATATTGATATCCTCTGGACTGGCGTATACGGCAGCGTAACCCAAAGCCGCAGACCCTTCACCGACTCGCCAATGCACTACAGGCAGTGTGGACTGCAATTCAGCATCATTGAATCCAAAGACTGACGATGTGGAGCCGTACTGAACGTCATTGGTGGTGACGATAGGCAATGATATCAGCGCCTTTAAGCGTCTTTTAGAGAGTATATTATTGTAACCATTGACCTCCGTTGATAAACCTAAACTCTATAGGCACACCAGGTATGATGTTGGTCCTGCATCCTGTTTCATGCGACTATTAGCCTTATCATATGTGGAGCTGGTGTAAGCTCAGAAAGAGAGAACCATTAATTGATTCAATCAACCAGGCACATCAAAAATAGACACCTGCACTGATGTTTTAAATCTTTAGACCTATTTTGAAATCTCTTCCCTTAATACGCAGGAGGAGGGAGTATGTGCATGTTCAACCGTTTAAGTACCAAACTTAACATTTGTTCGTTTGTTGATACTGCATAGAGACTGTAAATAATTATGATGTCTGCACTGTTTATATTTACTATGCATGTATGTCCTCCATTGTATTCGTAATATTTTAATCAATAAACACTTTCCAAATCTTGCAAAAATAGTTGGGTTTTTGTCATATAACAAGTGTTTTGTATTTTACTACATTAATGGACAATAACCAAAGTTGCTTTTTTTACCAAACAACACGCATTTTATTTAGGGGGAAAATTGCAGTGTTTACACATTTTGTAACTTAAATTTTTCACAAAATTGCGTTTATTAGAGGCTATGTTTGACTCAAGCACAGTTTCAGACAAAAAAAGGAACCAAATATAAGAGACTAATAGTACGTGGAGTTTTATAAGCTACCTTATGTCACAAATGTTTACACATGGTAATTAATTAGGCGACACTTTACTATTACAACTTTAGAATGCAGTGAAGCCTCTAAACCAGCAAGATTATGTGGACGAGGTTTCATTTCATGCATTAGACTTCCAATATTGTACAAGGCGTGCCAAAGGATACAAATCTGGACTCATAGTAGGTCAGATAAGTTTGGTGGTGTTGCTGTTCTGAATATTATCCTTCACAGCACGGAAAACGGTCCAAGCGTTTTCATCCATGAATAAAGGACAAGGTGCTAAAGCATGGTTGTCAAAATGAGGTACAAGGACAAGGTCAAGAAAGTCACAATTGAAATTCCTCCGAACCATGACAAGATCCAGCTTACAGTTGTAGAAATACATTCCCAGACCATTACTGAAACCTACCCCCCACCCCTACCACCCTCACCCCCAACCCTCCACACACACACCACCACCACCACCAAACAAAACTGCATTTTTAATGTTCCTTGGTCCTCCAAACACGTTGCTGGCCTTCTGTGGCGTGCAAAAGAAAACGGCTTTCATCTGAATAATGGACCTTCCTCCATGACCCTAACTGCAACTGATGTTGGGCCAAACATCATTCCAAACGGGCTGTATAATGGATATAATTGGTATTGGACGCTTAGTTATTGTGCCCTCATTCCGATCGCCTTTAAGCAGTTTCTCACTGTTATGTTGCTCACAGCCCTGTTTGGATTCCAAATGTGTTTTAATACGCCACTTGTGGTGAAGGGTTGACGTCACACAAGCCGTGCCAAGGCATTATCTTCAACTCTAGTGGTCTTCCTAGGTCGTTCTGGCTTTGGCTGATCTTTTACATGGTTGGTGGCAATGAATTTTCTCACCGGTATGCTAAAGATAGGGTGGTTAATGTTCAACTAACAATCGATCGTTCTGGCGGACATTATGTATGCCGATAATGTTCCATCTACTCGCTTGTGATTATCGTCACTGTGCCATACTGATCGGTGCTAAAAAAATATCATAGTTTGTTCTCATTTTATAAATTATGGCCCAGTAAAGTGTTTTTTTGTGGTGCACATCGGTTATTTTTTTTTAATTAATCACAATTTACAAACTGTACACCATCAACAATTTTAATAGGCAGCCAAGTATAACAAATTGTGTCACGTGTCACTTAAGTAACTTCCATGTGTAAAGAATGATCCAAACTAATCAGCGTGATTAAGGGCATAAAACTGTTGTTAACATATATCACGACAGCCAGGTTTACGGCAAGAGGAAAGCCATGCATCATCAATATGATTACCAGTATGTAATGCAGTAAAACCTGCGAGCTTCGGCTGGCACTTGCGAACAAAGAGTGTTACTGTGTTACAACATTGCAATCTGTCCTCACTGTATGTTGAAACTTTTCCAACTCAGAGAATGACATCGAGCCATCTTGGGCGGGGTTCGAACCCCCGATCTCTTAGTCCTAAGTCCGGTTCGCTAGCCTCTGCAGTATTTCGCCCCCCTACTCAGCAGGAAGTGGCTAAAACGTTCAGTGTTTCTAAGTATGTGATGAGCAGACTGTGGAACAGATACTAACAAATATAAAATGATGGCAATTGATCCTATTTTGATCATCCCAGGTCAACAACAAGAGTCCAAAATCAGGCTCAAGCGGCCAATCAGATTGCTGAACAACCTTCATTCGTCTACTGGTGTCGTAGTTACAGGTGTGATGAGTAGGAAATAATTTTATGCAGCTCATCTGCTTGCTCGACAGCCCAGGTTTGGGCCACCCTTGCTTCTTTGCATGGCCACACGACGGAAATGGTTTTGGATACTTAGACACTGGTGCAATTTTGCTGGTCACGTTTTAAGTTTTAGATGAATCCAACTCACTTTGCACTTGACAGATATGTTCGGATCTGGCGACAAAGAAATGAATGAATGAGAATGAATGAGACTGCAATATTGATTTGGGGTGGATAATTTAAGGGGTTGTATCACTATGCCCCCCATGTTGCGCAGTAAAGGGTCACTGCACACACTTGGTTGAACAGGAAATGTATGGAATGGAGGGATTTTTGAAGGAGATAGAACAGTGAATCTAGATAGTGCTTTGGCTGATAACATTAGGAAAACACGAAACAACAGACGATGTAATTTATTTCTTTCACTGCAGAGTGTTAATATTAGTTTCAAGCAACTTAACACCTATTGTATGCCATGAATAGTGCCAAATAATATCCATAAACACCTTGACATAAATATTGCACCACATATTTTAAAGCAAATTAAAAACATTATTTTAGGGTTTGTTTTAAACAACAAGTATATAATTCATGTACAACAAAATATGCGAACATAATATGACAAATATAAGGCACGTGCATGTGCATGTTTGTCTTGGAGTTGATTTGCTGACATGCGGTATTGGTAGACACAACTAAAATTAGGTTATAAACATAAATTAAAATGTATTTACCAATGAAATGCCCAAGCGTACATCGCCTCTGAACCCAAGAAGGTAAATTATTGGTATGCACCACACTGGTATGTCATGTCGTGCTATTGAAACACAACTGAACATTAATCACACGGTCATCAGCAGGCTGGTACATTAAGCATACTGCATCTAGTGAGGTTTAGACGTCCCCCTAAACTTAAAAAAACAATGACAGGGAAGATCGTTTTCTGGTACACCAAGCCTAACAAATGCCAAGGTATGCTCTACACAGCTGCGACATGGATGATTGTCCATCAGCATCATACAATCTGACATTGAGACAAGACGACCAATCAGGCGTCCGCTCCTCACAAATCCACACTGACATGCCTGGTGCCAAGCACGTGCTTGTTGGAACCTGGGGAACTTTGAGGCAGAAGGGCACAGCATAAAATAAGAGTAACATTTAAACAGTTATTAATGCCGAAGCTATTGGTTGGTGGATTCGTCAGGGTGTAGTGGTGTTGTTCTTAAGAACAGTATCATAAGTTCACATATCACAGTTCCTTGAACACTCAATAGACAGAGGTACCAGAACTTAAACCTGGACGGTGCTGTTGTGCCTCATTTCAATAATCATGCTTTCGCAACCACGTCCAGTCTTCATGGACGATAATGCCAGACAACATCGTGCTTAAGTCTGACTGCCTGAACGCCAGACATTAATCCTATTTAACATTTGTGGGACATTTTAAGTCGTAGGGTGATAGCAAGGGGTTCTTCAGTTCACAACTTTCAGTTGCATGATAAGTCGTCGCAGATCCCCCAACAGAGAATAAAACGTCTGATGACAAGCGTGAGATGGTGTGTAGAAAATGGTACCCAAGTGCCAGGGTTTTTTACCAGATACTGGAGTTAGCAAGTTATTTTAAACCATACGATTATGTTTGACATTACTGAAATGTGAACTGTGTTGTTTGTCTGTTGTAACGATCCCGGCAGCCAAACTTGTTTCACTTTATTGTTCATGGATATTAGTGAAAATAGTTTGCTACAAATAAATCCTCACTTTGTTGTCCACTTTCTGAATGTTTACATGAGGCTATGTTAACTGTTTAATGCGTTTTTCTAAGCACTATTGTTATGAGATTAAGGATCCAGTTTTACTTGTCCAAAAAAAAGGTTGTGATATTTAGGACGAAGTGCACATATTACATAAACTATACCCTAATCAATAAATTGTAAAATAAAGATATTTAGAATCAGCATTATTAATTATGAATATGAGCTAACCTAACCTCCTGCAGCTTGGTTGGTAATAGGACAACCCCCACTTCTCAGCCACCACTGATGCCATGTACTACAGCTAAGACGTTTCAATACCTTTAACTATGCTCCTCACATAATTTTAAGCAACAAGAATAAGAGTACAAGTACAAGAATAAGAAAATGTATTGACCACTATCAGACTAACAAATCCCCAAAAGCATGTACCCGTAAAATGGTCCTGCAAAATTTGTTGCATGAATAAATCAAAAAGTTAACATTAAATTTCCTGTGAGGTATAGACAGAAATACACTTTTTCAAAATGTGAATACTCTTTTTCCAAATGAAGGCAAGTTTCTACACATCTTGGTATGCATGCTGTTGCATCTTGTACCTGGTCGCCCTCCCAGCATGTCACCTGGGTATACTATGTTCTATTTACGGGGCGCATCTCTAACGTGTCCCCTACTTATTCTATGGCATATTGTACTAGCTCTGGGCTACTGTTCGGATCGCTTTTTTGTATTGTCGCCTAGTGTATGCTATTTCCTGGTGGATAGTTAGAAAACAAAAAATGCGTTGTAGCTGCAGCGCTACCCAAACAATAATACTTTTCAAGAAAATAGAATGGAAAAGCCAAGTTTTAAAGAACACTCTCGTCTTATTCAAATGCCTGTGAATAAAGTGTCACCAAAAGTACAGTCACAACTGTCATTCCAACTTTTCACCAGTTTGCTGTGAAGTCAGTACCTTGCATGACCAACCCTTGCAGTGAGAACTGCACACCCTTTTTTTTGCACATATCGATTTAATCTATAAATGTTTCTTAGTAAAATCATGTTCTATTCTTCCTGCAACATGTGAAAAAAACTGTGCAAGAGTCTATGGCGGATAACGACGTTGTTGACATTGTTGTAACTATCTGACTCGAGAGGTGCTCTATTGAGTTCCAATCCGGAGAACTGGAGGCCCCTGGAGGACAATGGTGTTGTTATTGTCATGGTAGCCAACTGCAGCACGTGTTGTGTGCGGTGGGGTATTATCCTGCTGAAACAGCCCCCCTATTTGGTGGTTGACAAAAGAAACCGCAATAGGATGATGAATCTGGTCGACATACACGTTTGCCATCAGATTGCCTCTCACCATCACCAGTCCTGATTTACGGTTGTAGTATATGTCTCCCCACACCATGACACTCCCTCTACAGAAACTGTCGACCTGATGCAGTTTTGCGGCAAAACATTTGATCAGTTGCCTAAAAACGTCGAGTCATTTGAGAAAAAAACGTGATTCATCACTTCACAAAATGCGTCTCCACTGTTTTAAGGTTCCATAGTTCAAGCCTGTTACACCATCTGATTCGCTGATGTTGATGTAATCGTTTTAGGGAGGGGGCATATTTTGGTCTTCTTCCACGTGATCCAGTCTGTTTGAGACATTTCCTGAGTGTCTGACTGGAGACTCTGGGGGCTTCAAACCGTTCTTGTATCGTGTCCCGGGCGGTTTGGTGTCAATCATGTCGGTGGGTTACCTGTATGTAGCAGTCCTGAGCATGGTGACTCAAGGTCTTTCTGATCTTGGACGATCATTGTTTGAATTACTCCATATGAATCGATCGCACAGTAACGTGATGTGGCACGATGATATTGCACTAGGCTTATACTGTCATCAAGCAAATATGGATGGTAGGAGCACAATACTGTACTCCTACCCTTCATATTTGATGGATAACGGTATAAAAGCTTTACAAAAACGTTGCGTCTCAGAAAAAAGAAGTTGTTATCCATAATATAAGTATCTTCTATTATGTTCAATAGCTCTTATGATTAAGGCTTCTGTCAGTTGGTGGAACCGCATAGGTTAGCGTTAAAGTCACCCTGGTGTTGTCTGTGATACCTGTGGAGAAAAGCTGGGTGTGAAAATTAAACGTAATTAATGTGTGTTAACGTGAGAATGTTTATCTGTAGAATGAGGATGAAATATTGTGTGTCTAGTGCTGTTCACTGCTTAAAAGTGACACTAATTCAAGAGAAAACATGACTTTGAACCATACTGATGATTTTTATTTTCAAATGTTGACATTTTAATACATAATTTGTACCAAAAACAAAGTGGAAATTCATATGGTCAATGCATCAATTTTAAATCAGTGCTATCCTGACACGATGTCTAAAGAACTCCAAACACAGTGTATGACCTTATTTTGTGTATCTTCCTTGTGCACGAGTGACGTCAGCCAAACGCTTCTTCATTTCCTGAATCAAACATTGAACTTACTGAAGCCCTATTCCTAATCCCATAGAGCATCATTGGGACATTTTAGGCCGTCTAGTTAAACAAAAGAGACCCACCTGTCCAAAATGTACGTGAATATAATGCTACTTTGTATGAGAAGTGGGCTAAACTATGTTAATGACAAGTTTAACGTTTGATTCACGGAATGAGGAAGCGAAATATATATTTTTACTTTGTTTTCGGTGCAAATTACGTATATTTCTAAAATATCACTATTGATAATATTTTGATAATACAATTTATACTTAGTATAAACATGGTCATGTGACCTGTGGTCACTTGAGAACACTTGGCAGAACATGTTAAAACTACACCAACTTCAAAATGTTCTTAGATAACCTTCCTGTGTTGTTATGTGTTATCTAATATTTGGTGGGTTCTGGAACAGGTGACCAGGAATAATATTGGCAGAGAACCAGTTCTAAACCCTCCATGATAATGAGTATATGAGAGACAGTGTGTACAAATAGAGACAGTGTGTACAAATAGATGTACAAAAAATAGTGATATGTCCCCAGTGCGACCTATCCTGAGAGTGTAACATGAAATACACAATTTCTGCTATACTGACATGCTTTTAGTGATACTCAGTCTACATTATGTACAAAGATTACCTTTTTATAGCGAGATATCTCTAGTGCGACCCATCATGCTGGTGTAACTTGAAATGAGAGGGTTTCAATTAGCAAATTATCCTTGATATTGCGTATTTTAAAAGTGTGTTTAGATACACAATTCCTGGTATACTGATATGCTTCTAGTGCTACCCTGTCTGCAACATATATCCATTATGACAGACTTTATTTAACGGTAGTTATTGACAGTTGTTTAGTGTTAAAGGTATGCAGGTTTAATCATCTACTGGGGTGTTTGATATCAGTATATTGTGTGTCAGTTATATGCCCAAAACCTTCTTGTGAACAGCTAGCCTGCAGATACATTCCAGAAGCAATGGTTGCCACTTCTTATGTAATGCTGCCCCCAGTTAGCCTATATTTTGTATTGTAGAGTCCCTTGCCTGCAAAAAAATAGACTAAAAATTTCCAACATGTGCTTAATGGTTCAGTTAATGGCCCCTTAGTAACTCTTTTACAACATGGGGCTAGCTTTGTCATCCCTGAATACATGGTGGGTCGGCAATAGGTAGTGTTCAAAACGGGGCCCCTTAACTGGTTTGAGAATTTCTCTTATAATGTGCTTGCCACTAAGATTTCCTGTCACCAAAGTCATCTTACAATAATAGAGAACACATCCCCAAACAATAACAGAAGGATTGAAGTTTCTTGGTACACAAGAAGTGTTATTACCCCACCACACTCTTAGATGACCATTTGTAACATTATGTTAGTATCAACATATTGCCTTTACCACCTTGTTCTCCAGACATGAACCCTATTAACCATCTATGGGATAACCTTTATCACCAGGTACAACAACATGTGCTGCCTCTGGCGAACCGACAGGAACTTGGACCGATGAAACTTGAACTTATGAAACAGTATTCCTGCTAATGTCATCTGCTGATTGACGACGCCAATGAGGAGGCATGTCGTGAAGTACATGGATGTCCAGAGTGGGGACGTGTTACGTGACTACTGTATCATTAATAAACTCTTCATGCACTAAAAAAATAAATCTGATTTTTTATTTTTTTTATTTTTCTTTGTTTATTGCAGAGAATACAATATATAAAATACGATGCTGTTGCTTTTTGTATTGTAATTCATAGGAAATTATTTCTGTTTATGAATTCATTATCATAAAACTGGCATACGCCCTTGTTTTGGGTGTAAAGTCGGTGAAAACTTTATTTTGCCTGGTAGGAACCAAACACAATAAACTGACGTCCAAAAGAAACGCTACCATAAAAAGAAAACACTATTTTAGAATAGTGACATAATACAGAAACAAAAAAAAACATTTATTTTAACAATGGCATGTGGAGTTATCACATTACTTAAAACTGCACTAGTTTAACTTCCGGCTGTCACACTCTCTGCCATTCATATCTCTGCCACCACACCATCTCAGTCACTGTCGACGATGTTGGACTGTCAACTTCTGTCCTCAGAAAGGTCTGGAAGCTTACATTCTGCAGAACCTTGATTGTCTGGCTACTGTGTATCCACTTACATGGTGACCCAAGACATACGCCGCTGATGACGTCACCGCCAGAAAGTGGTTTCTGAGATACAGCATGCTGATATAGCTGTCGTCCTTGGGCGTTGTGACTTTTGGTCTGCCTAATCTTGGACTGTCTGAACTCTGTCCTGTCTGACAATATCGCTGCATGAGTTAATTGACAGTGATACGATGACAACAAAGTGTTCTTGCTACGTGGGTGTGCAAGGTTCTCTTTTCGATCTTTTCGGTGGCTCGTTCTCGTTGTTGCAAAGTTAATCATGATATTCTGTTAGGTTTGTTTTCAACATAATTGGTGTCTTACGAAACATTTGCATTGGTTTTATACCCATTGAGCGTGCAATTTTTTTTTAAACTGTGCCTAAAATAATGTAAAAAAACATATTTTGTAAAAATGATTAAAAGCATGTGTCTGATTCCTAATTTCCAGGTGAAAAAGCTATTTTTGCGTTTAGGCAATGTGTTTTCAAGTGTTGTGGTTTGAACCAGACTTTTGTCTTTTTAGTAATGCCATTTTTTAAGTAGTAACGTTTCTTTTGTACATCAGTTTAGTTAACTTCCAATGCAGCGGAGACTGACAAAAGTAAAAATAAATAACACTGACAGGAACCTGGCAATTTATCCCTTTCAAGGTTTATTGTAAACTTGACAATTGTGAATATAGATTTTGCAAACATTTTAGAATATATCATCTTTGTAAACTGTGCAACATTGTAACCCGGTCTTGTAGACCCAGTGGATTCCCAGACATAGCTAGACGTATATTTTGTGTTGAAAATATGTCAGCAATATCATAATAATTATAATGGTTAATATTTTTAACCGGTGTATCTCTCTTGCATTTGAGGTTTTAAAAACTCAAAAAACAATTGTAAACCAACATTTTAGTAACAGTTTACAAATTTCAATCTTTGTAAACGTTGCACTTTACAATAGGTTTTTTTTTTTGACAGGTCACAGTGTCACAACATTGTAACCCGGTCTCGGTGACTCAGACAAATTCCCAGACACAGCTAGACGTATATCTTTGTATTGACAAGAAGAATGCACGTCTTTGAAATCGCAATAAATAATTTAAAGTTGACATTTTCTATCAGTAAATCATTCTC
>JAULCD010222271.1:0-10510 GCA_032361085.1 Calliostoma canaliculatum
TCAAAATAAAGAAACAAAAAACCCAAGAAAACAAGAAAACAAGAACTACAACAACACAAATTAACATTACTCCAAAATAAAACAAAAATAAAGAAAAGACAAAACATATAAAACCAAACAGAAACTGCAACTAAATGCAAGTTCCCTTCCTTGATGATCTTAATGTAAATGGTTCTCACCTAATCATACATGCCAGCTCTCGGTGCTCACGACGAACTGTCTGCCTTTGATCAAAGAGTCATCAATTCAGTAAGGGACCTAATCTCATTGAGCATATCTAGGACATCCGTTGACGTAAAATCCATCAGCGTGATCCACCCGGAAAGAATGTGATGAATTGGAAAAGACACTAAACTAGAAGTTGAACATTATTATGCAGTAACAAACCAGACAATTTATTAGGTCAACGAGGAAACGATTTATGCTGGAGAAGATTACTCCCGACACTGACACTTTTTGCTAACTCGATGAACTTTCCAAGTGGACATGAATAGTATTTGACTATGGACTGAGAAAAAAACTTAGCCATAGTTTTTGGCACTGAATATTTTCCATTGTTTGTTGGCTTGTATGTAACTCATTATAAGCACATTATGATCTATACCGACAATTCCATTCAATGTTCTTATATTTCGATATTTGATCTACAAATAAACACCGAGACACTATTGGTTTACATATGTAAAAAACCTTCACAATCAATGACCAGCAGTATAATCAAAAACAGGTGTTGCGATATTATTATTTTCGTGCATACAATAGCAGAGTGTTACTGCCAATAAACATACTACAACAGTAGCTTGTTTCTAGCCATGTGCATGCTATAATATCAGCGTGTTACTTGCCAACGACATATTTAATAGCAGCTTGCAACAGGCCAAAACAATACCATAACAGCAGCGTGCTGTTGGCCATAAACACACTATAATAACAGCTTGTTACTGGCCATTAACATACTATAATAGCAGCGTGTTATTGGCCATAAACACACAATAGTAACAGCTTGATACTGGCCATAAAGACACTATAAAAGCAGCATGTACTTGTCATAAATATACTATATTATAGCGGCATGTTTCTATCCAATAACATACTATAATAGCAGCGAGTTGATGGTCATAAACATACCATCATGACAGCTTGTTACCTGCCATGATAGAAGCTTGTTACTGGCCATAAACCTACTATACTAGCATTGTGTTACTGGCCATAAACATAACATAAAAGCATCTTGTAACTGCCCATAACATGCTATAAATGTAGGGGTTACTGTCCATAAACATGCGATAATAGCAGGTTGTTACTGCTCATAAACACAACACAAAAACATCTTGTAACTGCCCATAAACATGCTAAAAAGACAGGGGGTTACTGTCCCATAAACATGCTATAATAGCTGCTATTGTCTATTGGTCATAAACATACCATACTAATATATTGTTACTGGTCATTAACAAACTATAATAGCAACTTCTTACTAGTCATAAACATACCATAATAGTATATTGTTACTAGTCATAAACATACTATAATAGCATCTTGTTACTAGTCATAAACATACTATAATAGCATCTTGTTACTAGTCATAAACATACTATAATAGTATATTGTTACTCGTCATAAACATAGTATAATAGTATCATGTTACTAGTCATAAACATACTATAATAGTATCGTTTTACTAGTCATAAACATACTATAATAGTATTTTGTTACTAGTCATAAACATACTATAATATTATATTGTTACTAGTCATAAACATACTATAATATCATATTTGTATTGGTCGTAAACATACCATAATAGTACCTTGTTACTAGTCATAAACATACTATAATAGTATCTTGTTACTAGTCATAAACATACTATAATAGTATCTTGTTACTGGCCAAATACATGTTATAATACCTGCTCGTTTCTGGCCACAGGCATACTATAATATCATATTGTTACGGGCCATGAACATACTATAATAGCAGCTTGTTACTATTAATAAACATGTTATAATACCTGCTTGTTTCTGGCCACAGACTTACTATAATAACATATTGTTACGGGCCATAAACATACTATAATAGCAGCTAGTTACAGAACATACACCGACTATAATAACAGTTCGTTACCAGACATACACGCACTGTGCTGACTGTTTCTTACTGGTCATAAACTCACCACGCTTGGTACTGATCATAAACACATTGTTATAGCAGTGGTTACTTGCACATCATTGGTTTGCTGTTTGTCATACAAAACCGGTTTTGATTTGCTATGGGTTTTGAATTCTAGTTGTTGTTTGCTACTGGTCGTGAAAACATTTTAGAGTCTTATTTGTTACTGGGGCCCGATTTACAAAAGCGTCGTAAATCTATAACGTCGTAAACCAGGTCATTTGTTTGAAAGATTGGCTAACACATGCCAAAAGTCGTTGTTAATTGTGCATTTGCCAAAAAACCCAATGTTTTTATTTGAAAAATGCACAGTTGAAAACGATTTTTGGCATTTGTGCACCGAACCAATATATCCAGTGACATGGTTTATGACGTCTTAAAGTTATGACGTCTTGTGAAATGGTACCCGTATCATGAACATATGGTAGTTATTGCTGTGACTGGTCATATGTGTTACTGCTGATAGTCATACAAAATATAATATGGTTTTAGTTTTGTGAGACTGGTTCATCAAAAATTATAATCTTTGAAGACAAAAAGAAAGTTTCTTATCTTGTTTAATAATCAATTAGAATGTATCAAAATCAAACCCAATGACCATTTCATTAAGTGACCATAATATATTAGGTAAGCAAACAGAATGAAAGATGCAAGCACGAGACGGTATAAGTTAATCAATATTCTTTTTTTAAAAACTGCCAGAAATGATTCTTTCTGATTATTTTCTTTCTAGTCGGAGGAAACGTTTAAATATGAGAAGCAATGTGGCAATACGTCTCGTCTATAGACTTGTAATTCAGTGTTTCTGTGTCTATCATGTAGAAGGTTTTGATTACAATTCACAAGTGAAACCGTTTGGTCCGAAGCTGTGTGAGGAACTTTGTAGAAGTGTTAAACAATGCGAGTCTCCTCTCTATGTAACGAGGTATCTCACGTGCTATCTCTGGAACACTACGACTACACCTGCTGATACAAATAGAGAATCCTCTCGAACAATTGCATCCAGACTAAAAGGACACATCTCTGTCGATGTGAAGAGAGGATCTGGTCAAGTTACAAGTAAGAAAGAGATAACAACAAGAGGAATTACGGACAAACTGCCTACATCTGTACTTGGTAATAAACACCCTGTATTAAAATGTATATGACATGTTCTTGTAATATAACAACAGACACAAGATATAGCCTTAGATATCGTACTCACAAACTCAGAAAGAAACATATTTTCTTAATGTGTAGTTCTAGGTGTGGGTGTGTAGGTGTAAAGAACATATTTGATAAAACACCATAGCTAGCTGGCCTATGAAAGATAAACTGTACAACGTAGCACTCTATTGCACTCGCACAAAATCAATCCACAAACGCAAAATAATAAAGCTAAGAAAAACCAGTACATACAACTGCAAGCATTGAAGCTAGATGTGTGTTATCCTTTATTTGTATATTTTAACACATTGTATTGTTACATGATGTAAGTAATAAATGACAACCTTTTGTAACATATAAACACTATAAAGCATCAAGGTAGAAGAAGGCAATTTTCCATGTGTGAACGTCCGTAGGAGCAATTAAACTGCATATGTCGTTGAGCTTAGCACACAGATAAAGTTCTTATGAAGATGCAGAACCCAAAGTATGTGTGCCAATAGACGTAATTAAACTACATGTGGAGTTTTGGCTTACCCCAAACAAAATATAGGGGGACATAGAAGTCAAAGTGCATGCGTCAATAGGGGCAATTGAATAACATTGAAATAGCTATTGCTGCTGGTTTTGGCACAGACCTAAATACCGCTGGGGAAGTATACTTAAAGTCGGGCCCCACGATTATATTTGTTTTTGCCTAAAAATAGACACCTAACTATGTTAAGAGCAATAATACTGTTTATGGTCACTTCTAAAATCTACTTCAATTGATCATCTTTAAATAGAATATATAGTAATTGTTAAAAAAGAACTTAGCGGAGCAGCTACGCTTGGTGTTTATGAACCTGAATGTGCACAATGCCTTGTCTGATTAAGATAGAAGCACCTCCTTTAGCCCTAAGACAAAATGCAGTAGGTTTATACGTTTATGCAAAACAAATAATTTTATTAAAATTTGCCACTTGCACCAACAAAGGCAAAAAGGAACATAAAACTGTACCTGCATGCTTCGATATCAAGCATTTATCGATGTAAGGGCGAGTGGGGTGACCTTAATTGGCGCTTGAGCCAACTGAGATACCAGATTAATTGATTACTGATTACCACAAATCTTGATGAAATTCATTTCTAATACACCTTTAAAGATTAGGCATCGTCTTATTTGCGTTTTGTTTGTAGTTATTGTGTCCGCAGTCATAGTATATATGTATCGTCGCTGCTGTTTTCCACCCACCATGGGGTGCCAACAACACCAGTGCAAGTGCCTGCAAAAAATTCAAACAGACTGGCACCCAGAATACATCACTGACATACTCCAAAAGAAACTACCTTAAGGATTGGCCCATATCCACTGCCTTTTTGGTGTACACAGCGAAGAACTGTGTTAAGACTTTGGGAAAGACTGACAAAACATTTGGAGATAGCAGAAAGCAAACAAGATAGTTAACTCCAAGGGCTAAGGATGACCAGCCAAATAATCATCTCAGGTCAAACCTGTCCAGTTAAAGTCTGTGTCGATGTGGTTTGTTGGGTGATGTTGCACTGTTGCTAGCAAAGACCCTCTAACACTGAATTACTTTCCTCCACCTTTACTATAGGCAGCACACGCAAACAGGCTGCCTCTTTTGGTCGCTTTTAAGGACAAGCAAAGGAACTAGGGATTGATTCCTAGCCCAGGTGCCCCACAATGTGACATCCTATAAAAGCACGACAATTTATAACAAAAGAAATGTCATGGTTGCAACTTCGTACATTGTAAAACACAACATTTCTAGGCTAGTCCTTGCTCTTTTCATTGGTGAGCGACGGTCAAGGACAAGCATTTTATACAGGGGGTGTACAACAATGTGCCAACTTTATAAATACTCACTATTTATATTGTATGAACATGATGCTTCGTAAGAGATTCTCATACCGTTATCAAGCTAAAACACAGGTAATTTACAGCAGTATATATGCACGATTGGTTTACCTTAGTTTGAGTCATAGTAAATTACACAGATTACAGGTATACATAAACAGTACAATGGCAATATACATGAAAAGAGAGTATATGATTGTTATTGTTATTGGTTAACGCCGCATGAGCAATATCTCAGCTGAGAAGGAGGCTGAAATATTAAGGGTTACCAGTGAGGGGTAAACACGATTAAATAGTTTTGAATTAGTTAATAGGACAAAGTAGGTATTAATATGTGTATTGTCTCTGTGAATTTGCACTCTGTGTAATTGCGGTGTCTGTTTGCTTGTGTTTTGTCCAAGTCCCACTTGATGATGTGCTTTTGAAATAAAGTAATGTGTTTTTTCTTGTTCCTGTGTTGAGGGCCTGGTAGTTTCTCCCTCTTGACTTTGGCCTTCATGAGGGTTTTAAAAGGTTTGGCCGAGGTGATATTAGTTTTGATCCCTGTTTAGTTGTAGGTAGGCATCCTTCTATCTCGGGAGACGATGGGTTGCGTCCTGTACTATCTGGTCAGTCTTGTTGAGAACAGCGTCAGTAGCAGCTCAGCAGTCCGATCCTTGCATGGTAGTCTTCACCACAGTTGCCATACACAAAGTTGGAAGGTTAATTTGAAGTCACAACAAAATCCTTATTCTAAGAAGTATGACACTTTGGTCACATACGTTTCGGACATAGAAATAACACAATTTAGTTAGTCTAACTAATCACAGATTAACTAAACTGTTAAGATTTATATGTATACGTAGAAAACACAACGCACAGATTATAGAAGTATCATTGATGTAAATATTGTCTTAAACTACGCAAAACATTATAAGTATGAATAACTTTATACTGAACTCTATTTAATATATGCACATGAAAAGTAAATTGTTCCTTAAACATTATTTGGAGTAAAATAGGTTAATAATTAAGAAGGATATATGTTATAAAATTAGTAAAAATCACTTAACGTATTTTGTAGAAGCTTATTAAAATGTGTGATAGGGCTGGTACAATAAACAAAATGTATTCATTATGCTATGGTTACCAAATATGACTGCGTTATAATTAGGGCTGACTATATATCTATGGTGGTTAACCAGTCAGTTTTCTTTTTCGAGATTTTAATAAGATTATTTAATTTGATTATTGAATAAAAACATCATCTTAGTAACACATTTTGACGGCACCTGCACTGTTGTGTATTGTGAAGATGTAATTATCCCTAACTTGACCGGCTGCGTCGCTGGTTTATCGGGGTCATAAACTTGACCACCGCAGTGTAATTGTCAAGAATGACTGCAGATGTATATTAGCTTGTATTATTACACTGCTTGTAAAGAACGTATTTACAAATTGTAAATGACACTCGTTACTCTTGTGGCCATTGTAATGTATGTGTATTAGTTTGTGTTTATGTGTAAATCTAGTGATTATTGTAATACATTTGTTGGTTGCATAATATTGTTGGCTGTTTGTTGATTTCACACTTAAATCTGTTGTGTACTGAATTAACATTTCTGAATTAACATTATGTTTCACTTTGGAAATCAACACGTAACGATAAAGGGTGAGCAAGTTTGGCTTTGGCCCTGTTTGGCAATAGTACAGCCATTAGCCGCAAGATAAATACCGGCTGTAAAAGTGTATCATATTTCCATGTGTTTCCTTAAACAGATGAACCGTCTTTCACAGTGTGTTATGTTTCTTTATTATGAAAAGCCTAAATGGTTTATTACTTTTGCGTTGATAAAATATATATATTAACATAGTCACATGTTCTGTGTGTTGTAGGTTATCTGATAAAAACTGAACATGAATATTACCACCTGTCAACATCTGGTCAACACATCCAGGAACTGAGGTGGGTAGGGAGGAATCCAGTTTATATAGCCAGCGACAGGGGCAAGCTTTTCTGGATAGACGTCAACCTTAACCGTCTCTCAGTTGGAAAAATCTTCCCGACAAACATCTCATTAGAACGATACATTAAGAATAGATCCGGACGAGGTTAGATTATAACACTTTTCATTTACATGTCGACTTGTTCTCACTGTTTGAAACTCGTATGTGAAATGAAAATGACAAATATCCTATGTATCGTGTAATATAATGTTTTTGTCATGAAATGCAGCTATTACTATAACACAATTGTTAGGAACTAAATCTAGTCAGCATTTTACTTAACAGTATTCCAGTGTTTTGGACAGACAAACAAATAAATCTAAATCCAAACAAATCTAATCCTGACTAAAACGAGATACATACTTTATAGTTTTGTTATTTTGAAAATAAAAAATAAATAAACTGGTAGGCAAAAGAAACGCCATCAAGTACTTTAGCAAATTTGCATAAAAAATACACAACACCAATTATAAACAATAGTATCATCCAACCGTTGGAGATACTTACGTTTAATTACTTTAAGTTGTAATTTATCATTGATTAATAACAGTTAGTTTTGGCGGGACTATTATTACTTGGTCAAATTGTAATCTGGCTTTTGGAAATCAAATGATCAAATTGTGTCCGCTCCATTCCAATTTTAATAAAATAGTAAAACCTCAACTCTTTCTTGATACACGTAAAAAAATGACTTACACATATCACCCCACTTACGGTATTTAATTGTAGTATATAATATAAAGTAACATTTGCACAACGTTTAGATAAACTTGACATTGATAGAAGGTGTCATGGCCGGTCTACGGTGTGTAGACATTTGATTTACCATAGAATGTGTTATGTAAGTACAATTTGTCATAAGATAAGTAATTTTCTATGTCTATTATACATTTAGGAAGGTATAGATGAGGGACCACTTCAATCTCTATTATATTTTTGACATAAATTTAAGCCTAATTTGAAATTGGGTAGACTAATTGTAGGTATAAATCAATGTTATGTTTGTCACATGCTTTTAACAATTAAAACTTTTAAGAAAAAAACATTTAAATAAGAAATAATTCCCACATGAACACCTCGCAATGCACTGAAATCTACGGTATTTATACTAATACAGTAACATAATAATTTCAGGAAACTTATAAAAGTACTTGTATCTGACTCGCTTTTGATTATCAGATACCAAAACTGTTCACTCATTTTATAAAAAAAAGTATAACGTTCGAGCGAGTTTTAAATTTTTTCAAAATTAATAGTGTTAAGAAATATAATTTAATTATCGCATATAAAAGCTTTATACATTAAATTGTCTTTACAAGGAAAGTGTTATTCTTTTCATTAAGGTAAATAAACTGTCCAATATTATATCATTTTGACACCACTTAATTTAGATTTGATAAGCATTTCTAAATCACTAAAGTGGTGTAACGATACATCGAACTATCGATTGAGTGTGATTGCTTGTCGCACGGTACTACACTATCAATTTCAAACTATCAATACTATTGGCGATAGTTGGTCTAACTAATAATTTCGATAGTTATTTTTGGGGTTACACTTACTTTTATAACAAAATATAGAAACAACATTACCAGTTACATGAAGTAAAATTTTCTAATGAAATGTTTTTGAGGGGTTAACTTGAACTTGTTTTCTATTATTCCTTGTTTTCTCTACAAATAGCATTAGAAAAAAAATGTGTAGAAATTAATCAGTGGGTTTCCGGGAAGCTCATTAAACCAAGGGAAATCTGCTGAATAATTTCTATATATTTTTTTCCAGTGTAATATCAGAAAGCTATCATCATTTTGATAGTGTCGGTCAAAATGCTGAAATATATGCTGAAGAGGTCACTATCGCAATAGTCACAACTGCCCCAATAGTCATCACTATTAACCGCAAGCTTTAATGCAGGCACGTCATTGTACTGAATACGTCAACGCTGTGTGATGTAAGCGCAAATGCATGTTCACTCCCGCAATGCCTGGCTCTGTTATTTTCAGTTCCTCACAGGGTCTTGTATCTTGGGAATGTGTCAGTCCATGTGGTCCCACATGTGTTCCAATGTATACAGAGCTGGTCATTGACGCTGGTTGACATGACGCTGTTTCCAAAAGTTTCTTACCACCACTGTTCTGATGCAAGAAAAAAGAAATGACAAAATGTAAAGCCTGGTGGATGTAGCTTTGGCCTTTAAGGTTACCGTTTATGACCACTAGATCATAACACCTTGCCCTGTGGGGTTTCCGGGAAGTGTCCTCGGGCACTGGAAAGAATAGGACCCCAGTATCCTCATGCTTGTCGTAAAAGGCGACTAAAATGAGGCAGCCTGTTTGCCGTGGGCTGCGTCCTGTAAAGGGGGAGAAAGGTAGTCTGGGGGTTGAGGGTGTTTATAGCAGTGCTGCAACACTCAACACACCACTTTGACCCCGACTTCAACTTGACAGGTGGTCGGGATTGGCTCGTGCTGATCAGCCGGCTGGTCACGTCAGCCCTTGGTGTTAACGCTTCTTTTTACTTTGTCCTATCACTCATCTTTCTCAATTTTGAAAAATCTAGGCAAAAATTGGTTAACGGTACTTTCTTCTTTTTAACACCAAGAAGGCGGTGGCTCATGGGCCAATCCTGTAGTTTTAACTATGGGAGTATATCAGTGCTGTATTCCTGGTGCCCGTCTGTCGGAAATTGGGCACCGCCGTTTGGCGCTCTGTGGTGGGTGGGGAGCAGCGCTGATGAAACAAATTTCCAACCACTATGGGTAAACAAACAACAAAACGGAAATGCACTCCGGCCGACTCCTTATTTTTGGATGAGGAGTCAAACATGAAAGAAAACAACAACAACAACAATGAAAACATTAACGACAACAGCTGGCCAACTTTCTTGATTTTGGAAGGAGGTGCTGATGGTGGTGAGCCACTCAAGCTTAATCCTTTCGCTGTAGAGAAGGGCATCCAAGGTATCGCTGGTACTGTTTAAAACATCACAAAACTCCGCTCTGGCTCTCTTCTCATAGAAGTTAGCAAAATACAACAATCTATTAGCCTTCGTAATACATCTCAGTTAGCTGGAGTGGCCGTCAAGGTCACTTCCCACCGTTCATTTAATTAAAGCAAGGGCATTGTCCGAGACAAGTCACGAGTATTAGCAGGGATGAAGGAGGAGGAGTTGGTCGCTTAACTCTCCAGTCAGGGTGTGACTTGCGTAAAGCGTTTCACATTCAAGGATGGAGGTAAAACTCTCCCATCAAATACCTATTTGATGGAGTTCGGCTCCTCTGCTCCTCCGACATCTCTCAAAGCAGGCTATTGTCGCATCCAGGTGGAACTTTATGTTCCTACTCCCCTG
>JAULCD010222382.1:0-10508 GCA_032361085.1 Calliostoma canaliculatum
TAAGAAACAATGCTTGGTTCATTGCACTACGTTTCACTCCCCTGCCGGGGAGTGAAACTTGGTGCAATTGCCCAAGCCATGTTTCTTAGCTATCAGGTAATATCAGCAGATTGAAGGTTTAGTCTGCAAAATAAGTTGTAACCTACTATGGTGTCCGGCAGAAAACGAGTAGGACAGGTATTCTTTTTGATAGACGGTCCTTGTGACCGGCTTTTTAAAAAGCCAACGAAAACGCTGAAAGAATACAAAGAAATCTCTGCGCTTCTTATCAAGAATAAGATGTTCATCTTGGCAATATCTCAGAGAAATAACAGAAAAATTAAACTACACCTACTAAGTTCATACAGTTCCTTTTATGCCATGTGAACGCATAGTTAATGTACTTTTACTCCCATTTTCAAATTTACTTTATATGTATATTTACACAAGGGTGTATTTCTGGAAAACTGAATTTATCATAAATATAAACTCACTGCAGTTTTGTGGAACGAGCCCTTAATACTTTTCTTTGAGAATAAAATAGTAAACTAACTACGAACATTTTCAAACAAAAACATTCCAAAGACACTAAGTAAATTGCTGAATTGTATGGATCGCCTTTTCAAGTATAATTTTAATGTTTTACTCGTTAAACACAAGTGGCTTATGTTGATGATTCCAGTTTTAAAAGTTCATCCAAGTGGTCTTCAATTAAAAACCTTCGTTGTTTTCAACAACACAATCACTAAAAAATGTATATATTTTGTTAGCGGATTTCCATTGGTTTGCTAAGATTTCCTACGAAAATCTCATCAAACCAATGGAAATCCGCTAAATAATTTCTATACATATTTCCCAGTGAATTTTATATCCTTCTGAAATAAATTCAGTGCTGAAAGTAGTACACATGTATATATATGTTGGTAGGTTTGTGCATTATAGTATTAAGTTTTTGTTAAAAAATTGTTTGCGAATGCAAAGGCCAAGGCAAGAGAGCATACTTATACATTATTTCACAACACTAGGCCCGTGGTTTTTATGTTTGCCTGTGAAGATATTTGAAAAATAAGAAACAAAATGAAAATGAACAAGTTGACATAAAAATAACTGACAACAATATGAGATTTTAAATTTACATTTAATTCCACTATTTAACACAAGTAAATATTTACATTTTATGGCAATATCCGGTATTTGCCGGATTTTGGCTGGTAAAAAATGTTACTAAGAAAGATCAATTTAAGTTTGTTAGTCAAATGGCAAATTAAGTCCATTTTTTTCTTCTGTGATATTATCAATGTGCTGACACTTTGTCATATTGACAGTTAATACAATTAATATCAGGGACAAGATCCTGAAAGCGATTTTAGGCTTAGTTGGTCGTAAGTAACTTTTGAACTATGGCATGTGAAGTTGTTTCTTATCATAGGCTTACGACTGTTGTAACGTAGAGATCAATTTAAAATGGCACCGGTTCTAAAAGGATTACTGCGCTACGACAGTCTTAAGCCAATGGTATATTATAACACTTACGATCAGCTTAGCTTAAAATGACTGAGGAATGGGGCCCTGGTATAAAATTCACCATTTGGAAGAAGAAAATTTTAAACCAAAATATACACATGAGCATTTAACATACACCACTTGAATCCAAAGACAATGTTTTTAAAACATTTGTCCAAATTAACAAGCACACCCAAGCATACTTGAACACACATGCAAAGCATATGCTTCACACAAGCTGTGGGTCATGCTTTCACACTGTGAAGGTGATAAACATGTTTGGGTATAGATTTCACAATTGTGACGAGTCCACTGAAGTTTTCCTAACTTAAATGACAATAGTACCTAAAAAATAACTTTTCTGGACATGGCAAAACTTTCAGAAAACAAATGATGGCAAGTTATTGGCATGCATTATCGGTCTTATTCTGGACATTAACTGCATGGTTATTATTCAACTTGTGAGGAAGCATGTGGCCACTGATGAAGTAAAGGATCGTCCAAGACCTGGAAGACCGAGGAGAACCAATAACCATGATGAGAGTCCAAATTTGTCCGGCAAGATGCTTTCCCAAGACCCATGCCAAACAACAGGAGCTCTGTTCTATAAAGTTCCCGAGAGCCCGGAGAGCGCCGAGATGAAACTTAGATCTCTTAGCCGTATGAAAACTTTGTGAGATGTGATCGTGATCTTTCTGCAGTTGTTTCCAGGTGTCTAGTTCAAAAGGTGAAGCTGCTGGTGGTCGAGGGCAAGTTTGATTAGACATCCCCTCCTCACAGACACACACAGGAAGAGTATCTGGCCCCCATTTCTCAAAGCAAACTCAGCTTAAGTTGACCATAAGTGGTTTTTGAAACAATGTCCTGTGGAGTTGTTTCTTATCATAGGCTTACGACTGTCGAAGGGCAGAAATTTGAATTGGAACCGGTGCCAAATGACACCTGTTCCAAAACAATCTCTGAGCTGGGACAACCGCAAGCCAATTTTAAATTTTAGCACTTTAGATCAATTTAGCCTACGATTGCTTTGAGGAACAGGGCCCCGGTGTGGGGTGGGCACCGTGAAAGGACAAGTTAAGGACACAGTGTAGGGCTTATTGGCTTGTAGAAAGTTTCTATCGTCTGTATGTTATTAAAGACCATTGCAGTGCATATAGACGTAATGAGGCATATAACCAGAAGATCATCAAACAAGAAAGTTAGTGGTGCTTGATGAATGCTCATGTGTACAGATTGCATTGTAAATGACAAATGGTGGTTATATCAAGCTGTATTACATTTGTCAGTCTCAGTGTTCAAACTCCAATTTGAATTAGCTGTTGAAAACCTATCCTGTGGCAATAAAACAAATTACCACCGGATAAGTTTTCAACAGCACACGTTGATCAGTTTCAGGTTCAAATATTTTGAAAATTCCGATCACTTAAATAAACCGAGTTCTTTTGATAGATACATGTACAACAAAAACAATGATTGAAAGAAATTATTCTAAATGACAGATGACAACTTTGGACAACCAGATCATGGTGAGCCTAGTGAATTTGCCACACAGAACGAAAGCCAGTGAAATACGTAGGCAAAAGCTGAACCAAAAACGTTCTACAAATGTATAAGTAAAGAAGAATATGTTGTACTTTTTCTCCAAGCATAATAATTGTCAACACAAAGGAAGCTAAAATTTTCATACCAATTCTACTTCTGTTTTAAATACATTTCATCACATTATTGGCATCAACTGGAAAGATATTAACGTTGAGCACAAAAAAACAAACCCCAAAGGAAACGTGTGAAAAGTAAATTTGATTTTCCACCCTGAAAATGCAAGAATCCACTCGACAAAACTGACTGGACATATATAATTGACATCCAATATAGCTTCTGCATTATGATGTCAGTTGAAGACGCATTTACAAAACATATTGGTTCATATATAACAGTATGTACAAAATATCACATAACAATGACCTATTAAACGTCCCCCAAAGAAACCTGCAAGTTTAGAACATTGAGTTAATATTTTACACATGGTTCTCCTTATCTGTGGTTGTATTTACAGCATGATACAGGCCAGCACTTGCATGATGGGGGGTGATTAAACTGGACCGGCAACAGGGCATCAGGTTCATTAGTAAAAGTTCTACATTTTGTTGAGGACGCAAAAACCTTCTAAAGGCACACCTTGCATACAAATGTTAAAATTTTCAAATCTGAATAAATGAAGTTAATTGCAACCTTTACAGTGCAACATTTGCCAATTTCAGCGTCTAAAGCCAAACCTAAATATGTTGAAACTATCCTGTGGCGATTTGTTTAAAAGAGCTCTTGAAGGGGCTCTTTTAAACAAATCTCCACAGAATAGCTTTTCAACAGCAAAAGTGTCCAAGTTGCAAGGCATGCAAAGCCGAGTTCAGCACTAAAGGGTGTGAGAAATGTTTTCAAGGATTAGGCACACAATGACTAGAATATGCTCATATTTCCTTATAAATCACTTTTATTTCATCTTTATAACTGTCACAATTCTGATTTTAGGGTGTGCTAAATTCAGACCCTGACCTTACGTAATGAGCTTAATTTATTTTAAAGTAAGTGTGCCTTTAGAAAAGATAAAAAAAAATATTTAAAGTTCATCAGGGCAAGCTTTGCATGGAAAACACTGAGATCACAAGACCAGGTGTAATTTTTTTGTGTAACAATAAACCATGTCTTGAATTATTTTTTTATTTATTGAGACTTATTATCAGGGTGTGTGGCGCAATGGAACGATGAGAATCAAGAGTTACGTCCCCTAACAGGAGCTGGTGATCAGAGTTTTGGTTGTTGTTTGACAAAAAAAAATTCATGAAAAATAAATTTCAATGTGAAACAATGAAGGATTATCACAATTTCAACTGCCCCACATGTTAAGATCAACAGGTTTGGTTCAAGTGCCATAACATCTTTACTGTGAAGGCATTATGGCATCAACTTGATTCATGATGCGGGTTGAATTAAATACATTATAAAATATACATGTCCTTCTCAAGTTGATTACCCTTATTACCATCTCTACAGATTAATGCATTGTAAGAGCACACAACTCGTGGTTAACAAAATACATTGATAAATAAGCAAATAGTGTTTGAATTGAAAAATACAACTCAAAACAACATCCTTTTTGGCCCTTTCAGAGAAAATCAAAGTCCTTAATTTCAAATATCTTGAATCTGTCTCAGTGATATGATTGTACATTCAAACATAAAAATGGATTTCAAAGATTTCCCATAGAAAGAAAATTTGTCTTTGAAGATCTCGGAGCAGCTTTTATTCCTTTCAGTTGTTTTTTTTAATGAAAGGAAAAGTAACAAACACTGAAAGATACAGATATTTTTATAAGTAGGCAATTTGGATAAGCTGCAACTTCAAGCTTGATACAGTTTCTAAGGAATGAGTAATATAAAATTAACTACAGTTAGTAGAGAATTGTGACTCTTTTAGTACTCCTTTGATATAGACTGTGTCGATTAGCGTCGCACAAACTCCACAGGAGTTTTCGCAATGTTTGATATTAACTCATTTCAATGAGTTCTTAACCCTTACAGTGCCAAGCTTAACAATTTGTCAAATCATTGTCCAAACTCTAGTTAAATAGGCTGTTAAAAACCTATCCCGTGATTATTTGTTTAAAAGAGCTCTTGCAAACAAATTATCATAGGATAGGTTTTCAATATCACAATATTTTAAGTCACATGAAAATTACTTTGGCACTGAAAGGGTTAACTACAAAACATGAGACAAACATAGAGGTGTAGAAACACAAACTTGAGCAGTCGGTGAATGTAGTGCTTAAAAATATCAAAATGCTCATTAACCCATAGAGTGCTAGATTACGATTAGCTGATAAATTGTCAACTCTAGTCCAACAAAACTTATTTTGTGGTAATTTGTTTTAAAAGGGCTCATGAAAGGAGCTCTTTTAAACAAATGACCACAGAACAGGTTTCCACAGACTAGGGTTGGACAGTACAAAAAAAAATCAACACTTTCAGGGTTAATGAAAAAAGTCTAAACTATTCATTTGAGAACAGCTAAAATAATACCATTCTGAATAAATATTAGTTTCAAATTTGTCAGAAAATTTACAGTTGTTAATAGTTTACATGATTTCAACTAATTGATATCCCTGGTGACAAAGAATGCATTCAATTCATGCTTGAGCTAGTGTTATGCTGCGACTAGTGTTGTGCAACTACACCTCTAGGCCTGCCAGTTAGAAGTGCATCATCAACCAAGGCTAGCATAAGGGTAATACATGGACTATAGCCCAGTTAGCGTCGTGTTCCAGCCGATACGCCGTCATCCGTTATTGGGAGGTCTGTGTATTGTATCTAAAAGCACCATGACAGCAACTTGTCCATCCTTCCCTGTGTCCACAGGCTTGCTTCATTCATCCGCTCATTCACTCTCACAGTCTCTCACTCTCGTGTTCATGGTGGCAGGTGCAAGTCAGGGATGTGAGGACTAACGTCTGCGTCTGTTGCTAGCACAACTAAAACATCACAGGAATCACAAAGTGTCTGTATGTCCACCTCATGGTGGCCAACAACTGTCTGAGGTTAAAATCAGAGTTTTTGAGCTGGCCATTTGGTAATGTGGGATATGATACAGATGCTTCCAAGCATCTCACCATTCAGGGTGCGACGACACAGTACACTGGCTTGCCGGATCAGACAAGGTTAAAACTGTTAAAAGCCTGGCTGCTTTTACAGGCATCCCTGTTTTGATAAGGCATTATATACAGAAGCAGCTGCCTCTTGGCATATATTCGTTTTCTTATTGAACTAAATTCTGTCACTGACTCAGACTGGGCCGTTAGGGACGCTGGAAGAAGGGTCTGGCACAACTTTATTGAAATTCTCCATTGCATCTTTGGCTAGGGTTCTGAAAAGACACAAGCAGACATGTTAGAATTTTGTTGTTGTTGTTGTTGTTGTCGAACCAAACTAAAATTATCAGAACAATCATTGCATTTAGATATTTGAAACCAGGAGAGTGCATAATGTGACCAAACCAAGTTTCCAAAATTGTTTTGAAATTCTTCAGGTCCTTGCATAATTATTTTTTTTAAAGAGTTACAATTGGTCCCAAGAAAATTTAATTTTAGCTTAAACAATCAAGGTCCAAGAACACTGAAAAACTGAAGATGATTTAGTGATTGTATGCTAGAGTGTCTTTGAAAGGCATGTGGCAAACAACTATAGTCCGTTTGACACCAAATGAGAACGATGAATTGCCAAATTCTTCGAAAACGGGAAGAGTGTGTCAAATGGCAGTTTGGTATATGGCCATGAATACCCTGTACCCAACAGAATCTGCTGTTTGTTTACTTTTAAACACATCACGATAAAAGCTGTTTGAGAAACGATAATGTAATTTTGTGTATGAAAGTTTACATGACACGAGGGGGGAGAAACCGTAAGAGGAAGAGCGCAAACACAAACTGCACACGCTACAAAGTGAGCGTGTACACTCAATGACAAGATGCGCTACTCGGCATATATGAAACAATTAACGTTTAATGTATATGATTTCTTTCGCTAAAATTGATTCAGCACTAAAAGAGTTAATTTTCCATTTCTGTAACATGTAAATCTTGATCCTCACCTTGCTTCCTCTACTGTTTCTTTGCCTGGTATATCTTTCACTACATCTTTCACTACATCTTCTGTAGGGCCGTTTCCTTGTACCTCTGTGGCTACATCGGTTGTGGCACTCGGGGGCGATGGCGATGTGGGTTCGGGAGAGGTTTTGATCAGGCCAGAAGATGCCAGAAAACTGAAATGGCAAAAAGTTTTACAAACAATGATTCACTACTCATGCACATGTTAACCTTAAGGGAGCTGTTACTGGTTTGCATAATTTAAATGTTTTATTGTTACTGCTTAAAAACATTCATATGGTAATAGACTAATATAAAGCTCTTGTGGTAGCAAAAACAGCCACTGGATAGCTTTTTAACAACAAAGGTGTTAATCAGGTCATATCTTCTACTTTCTCATACATAATTCATTTAGGACTGCTTCTGGAAATATGCCAAAATTTAAAAAATAAAAATAAAAAAAAAATCAATTTTTTTTTTATTACTCTAAGTAATACATCAAACTCCAACTTTCATAATTATAGCAAATGTTGAATTAAAAACAATTATTTAATGTCATATAAAACTGTTTTTAGCTTTAGGAAATAAACACATACAAAAAAGTTTGGGAAAAAACATTAGTAAATGTGTTTTATTTGTTGGCATTAAGAAGTATGCCATCCCAAGCTGATGCATAAAACCTGCATGCAGGACGCTGTAGCAAATTCATAAACTCTGGATAACCATAAACAAAAATTATTACAAATTAGTTGGCATAAATAGTGTCAACAAGAATCAAATAACCTATGGAAATATTTAAACATTAAAAATACACGCAACACAACTTGAAACAGTGCAGTTAAGATATATGTAACAAAAATAGAGCAATGAGTTGGGATTAGAAATAAATATGGTTTTAAATACTAAGTGTAACAAGAATGTATCTGCATGACTTATTAAGGAAAGCATATTGCAATTTTTAACATCATCTGATGATAAAAATATTCCTCATGTTATTTTAAACACTCATGATACAAACCCCACAAATGATAAAATTAAAAAGCCAGTTTAATTTTCAACAAATGTTTGGCACCAGGAATATATTTTTGTTAATTCTAAGCATAAAATTAATAAATTTTGCAGTTAGTTTCATCCACTTCCTTTGTTTCTTTTAGACACAAATAAGTCTTAAGTGCAATAGTGCATATTATCATATGATAACTTGATAATTAACCTTTGCCATGCGGCAGGCACATTGGTATGCTAAAATGAAAACCTGTAGATTTATAGCTTAAACAGGCTGTGGCAACTGTTTACAGTTTACGTCCTACTGAAATCAATTGAGTAATTTGAGGGGGAAATATGTATTAAAAGTAACAACATTTTATCTAAAGTCGAAGAATCTTTCAAGCCAAGCTTAGCAATAACAGGCAAATATGCAGCCGTCAATTCTCAAAGCCCATGAACCAGAAAGGCCATACACAAATTGGAATCTAAATAAACATATAGGTGTGCACATCCATGCCGTCAGTAATTAAAGTGAATCTGTAAACTTGAGCGTAATACAGGGTGCAGAGTTAGATACTAAATAACCACAGCATAGTACACTACTGGCCAGTATTTCACAAAATTATCATAAAGTTAGGAGCTCGTCACCATAATGGCTTAACACTTACAGTACTGAACTAGGGTGAGTACAACTCAAAACTGTTACCATCTTGTGTTGTTGAAAACCGTTCTTGTAAAGAATTTTGTAAAAGAGCTCCTATAGAGGTTCTTTTACACAAATTATTACAAGAAAGGTTTTCAACAGCCTATTTAGGTTGAGTTTGGACAATGACATTGTGGGTTTAGCACTTTTAAGTGTTAACACTCACTGGTCTAATGGGTTTAGTTTAAAAATGACAAAATGTTGTAAACAAGTTTTTCTTTGCAATATGCACAGTTTACAATAATTTTGACATTTGTAAACTAAACCCATTGACCTGAGAATATGGGTCATGAGGCCGTAACATTATGACCGTTATGTGAACATAACCCTGGGGTGGATCACTGACTGAGTACCAGATTGCAGGTACAACTCACTTAAAGTTTGCATTCAGGTTGTCTTCTTCAGTAGCATGTTCATTTTTTCTCCTTGATAAGCAGGTACAAAGAGAAATAATCCTATCATTGCCATGACAATTGTATGTTGGTTCATGGGATGGGAAGGATAAGTAAGAAGGGTGTAAAGAAAGAGTTATTTATTTATTAATGAATGATAAATAAAGTTTTATGGCTAAACTATACAGTGTTGCATATAGAATTAGTTATATTTAAGACGACATAAAGTTAATAACCTGGTTTTTGGGCATGGCTGCATCACTTCAAAACACCAGCATAATTTATTTATTTGGTATTTTTTTAATAAAAAATAAAAGCTGCTCCTATTTATTGATGTAAAATATTTGAGAATAAAAGCGCCAAATTTCATGCAAATAAAGTTGAATTAGCACACTTTTATGGCATTATTAAACATGGCATACTTGTGTTTAGGGTTTTCTGGCAATAAACCTATCTGATTAAAAACAAACGTCTTTGTTATTTTAACATGAGAGATTCTGTTCCTCATTGCAAAAGCTCCCTCCCTCATCAATTTTTTTTAAAGAATAAGAAATGAAAAAAAATACCTTCCTCCTGCATCATTTTAAAACAAAATGTGCCCGGGAACCAGGTTATTAACTTTATGTGGCCTAAGGTATTCTTATTTAGAAATCTGGACCAAAACAAAATTGTCCAAAAATGACAAACTAAGAAATCCAATTTTTTTAATTATAGTTTCATGCCAATTGAAACAAATTTTTAAAGTTATCTCACGGCAACAAGGATTATTGCAGAAGGAAAGTCTGTATTACCAATGTGGTAATATGATGCAGTGAAACCTGTGAGCTTCGATTGGTACATGCGGACCAAAAGTGTCACCGTGTTGCACTCTGTCCTCACTACATGCACAAATGTTTTAACAGAGAATGACACCTAGCAACCCCCCCCGCCTCCAGGCAGGATTAGAAGCTTTGACTTTCTGGTCTGTAGTCGAGCACACTAATCTCTGTACTGTAACACCCATTTTCTCCAATTAAAATGTCAGAATTTTACGACTGAACTTTAAAATATAATGTTGGACCCCGTCCCCCCCCAGTGACTCTTAGGGTAAAAAAACTATTGGTAATACTGATGCAAGAGTTTAGAAAGACACTTATGTGAGCCCATAGCTCGTCTGCTTGTTTTGTACTACATATTTCTTTTCGATCATATCCCATATGCAACACTGAGAACTAGATTAAAATAAACAAGCAGCTGACATGGTCAGGCTATACCCTCCGCAACTGGCAAATTGTTTTAAAATTAAAGATGTCATTTGGCATATTCCAAG
>JAULCD010222493.1:0-10507 GCA_032361085.1 Calliostoma canaliculatum
CATCACCCTTGGTTCGTCAGTACCAGCCGAGACTCGCAGGTTTCACAGAGCCACACTAGGTGTTCCCCCTGCTGTATAATCTGACCGCCGCGATATAACTGAAAAATTGTTGAAAACGGCGTTAAACCCTAACTCACTCACTCACTCACTCGGGTAGATTGTCCACCTCTAGCTGTTGGAATTGGTACCATCTTGGGATGCATTGGAACGCGGTTCTAGACGGGAGTCAATCTGGTCAAGGTCCCACAGGACTGTTGGGCCAGGATTCTCAGCAGCGTTCCGAAAGTTCCGCATGCCCCGGTGTCAGTGAATTCTTGGCAGGAAGTGCTTAGGCTGCTGACATAAGTTCAGGACCTGACTTGATGAGGTAGGTTCCAACTTCATCCATTGCTGAGATTGCTGTACCCCACTTGAAGGGTCCCAATCATCTGGTATCACTTTGTTGTCACCTGGAGTGGTGGCTCCAGCCGTTGGTGACGTTGTTTTTATGAGCATGTCTCTGTTCATACTTCCCCTGTTTGTAGACGCATGTTTGTAGAGCTGGGGAGTGCACTTCGGGAATGACCAAGCTGCCTGGCTGTGGTTGCCAGACGGTGGTTTGGGCGGTTGATTTCTGGGTACTCCGACTTCATCAGATGCGGCAAACCATTGACAGTTGTCCACCTCATCAACAGGGGATGACTTAGTCGGAGGACCTTCTAGAACGGAAATTCAGGTCCCTCTCTCTAGTCAATTGATTAGGCAAGGGCGCGAGAGTTCGTAATTTTTCAAGGGCTAAGTTTGTGATAGCCGACACCTTGTCGGCACACAGATTTATGACCCACGTGCTCAGGGGACCATTTTATCCCACTTTCGCTACAGCTTGAGGCTTCAAACCAGCGGTCGCTACACCGCCATAATGGCGGAGGTCTGGATGCATCTCCAATCGTTTTGGTGTTTGAAGGAGTAACCAATCTCGACTTATCTAGCAGTCTTGGTTTCTGTGATGCCGTCACCTACGAGTGACAAGTTCACTAAAAGTATGGAGTTTCAAAAAATCCTTTGCGCCTTCACAGTTGTAGATCAGTCGCGTAGATTTGTCCAGCGAGGCTGACGAAGGTCGTATTTGATCTGCTTCTCCAGTGCTACGGCAGCGTGGGTGTCGGAAGTCCATGCCATCGATTTGGGCTTATTTATATTTTACTAATGTGATCATGGCAAGATTTATTATAGTATGAGATGGGATTTTTGTGTGTAAAAATCATTTTTCAGGCCAAGATGCCAGACTGTTTCATAGTTCTTCATTGTCGCTATCTTAGGCTTGAACAATCACCCTGATCTCTCCCTGTGTCCAGTCTGAGCGCTTCGTTTTTACTGCCAACGGTTTAAACAGCGTCACAAGTATTTTCGTCGGTTGTTCATACAGCTCTCCTACATCAAAGACCGAGATAACTAGAAATTTCATCTCTTTTTGGTTGAGTACGGTCATTCTGAGAGTATACGAGGCGCAAGGGCTAGCACCGCCCTTTCCTCACTTAGCTTTAACCCTAACACTCCATAGTAACTATTTGTTACATGTCATTATGAGCTTTTAGCAGTTCAAGTCGGTCTTTACTTTTCATTACCTTAGTGATCTGTCCACTGAAGACGTGGCTGGGTTGAAGCAATTTGCCTTACTTGTCGATGCTTAACAAATATAAAAAATACAAAGTTTTCTTTTTTTTAGGTCGACTTTGTGCCATACTCGGAGCAAACAAAAAATAGGTGAATGCAAGCATTCTTCTGTTTTTGTTTGTTTTACAGTATTGAAATTTATAACTTTAGTATTCGATTACAGTATTTATAATTTTATTATTTCATATTGTACAATCAACCATTTATGCTTATTCATGAGTGTCTGTCTGTGTTGTTCGCTGACCACAATTTTATTACAATTCAATCAATGTTGTCTACTTGTCTTGTCTTATCGATAATTAATTGTGTGTCTGCAAGCATTCTCATTCTATGTGTACGTGATAAACCAGTGTGTTGTGATCCATGCTGCTAAGCGAATGTTCGATTGTCACCACATGGGTGTGAATTTGGTACATTCGATGTGAGGGTGGAATCACTTCCTTATTTTCTTCCCACCTTCCAATGTTTTCGTCAAATTTTATCTATTTGTACTAATGAAAACAGACTAAAACATGAGGGGTTTTTTTCAGAATAAAACCATTCTTTTATCAGTCTGTTTTCAGTCGTACATTTTGTACTCTACCATTCCCACAGGAAAACTCCTGTGCCTTCCGGAGATTAGTGACAGCTTGGGGGGGATGTACTCGCATACGGAGATTAGTGACAGCTGGGGGGAAGTACTCGCCTTCTGGAGATTAGTGACAACTGAGGGGATGTACTCGCCTTCTGGAGATTAGTGACAGCTGGGGTGGATGTAATCGCCTTCTGGAGATTAGTGACAGCTGGGGGGATGTACTCGCATTCGGAGGTAGAAGGTTTTTTATAGCTATGGATTTGACATTTCCATCGCTAGCTTCGAAAGTGATATTAGGATAGGAGATACCCATTTGTACAACTAAAAAAAAACTAATAAAACAATGTTTTTATTCTGAAAAACTTATATTTTACACACACAAATTATTTTCCTATTTTGCATTTCATTTCAGATACAGTGTGTGCAGTCATTCAGATTTTATCCAGGGACTGACTTGGTTTGGCAGTGACTGTCTTTACACATGCGGCTGGGACGCTTGTGTAGTGAAACACAACCTCTCGGATTCTCCAAAGAACAACAAGACTCAGTCAGTGATTATTGAAGTAAATGGCGAGATTCCAGAGAAGGATCCACTGATGGAAGAGTCTGGACAGGTCAGCTAACACCCAGGTGTAGAGTGGAGACCAGCTTCTACAGTGCAACATTCAAACCTCAAGTTGCTCCATTTCATCAGTGTCATCTCATTGTTCTGTTGTCCTTGGTGTGTGTTGTGTGCAGTGTGACAGTTGGGAGAAAGACAAACACAAGTCACTTTTACGACTCCTTACTAAAAAGGAATAAACTTTATAACAGCAAAATACAAACATTGTCAGGTTAACCCTCTTTTAAACAAATTGTCACAGAATATGTTTTCAACAACCTATTTTCGTTGAAATTTTGACATGGGCAAATGGTGCACTTGGCACTGTGAGGGACAACTTGCCCCTGAGTGTTGGTGCACTTGGCACTGTGAGGGACAACTTGCCCCTGAGTGTTGGTGCACTTGGCACTGTGAGGGACAACTTGTCTCTGAGTGTTGGTGCACTTGGCACTGTGAGGGACAACTTGCCCCTGAGTGTTAGTGCACTTGGCACTGTGAGGGACAACTTGCCTCTGGGTGTTTTCAACATATCAATTCATGTCAGTTGGTAACTGAAGATAGGCTTGAATGTAATTACAACATGAACACAATAATAAATATATGTAAAATTAATTTACAATCTCATAACTTTGGTAATGTTTTACTTTAATGATTAGCTCTCTTTAATAAGAAAAGTTTCAATCACAATATTGTATTTATTGAGGTTTTGCAGTGCAATAACACAATACCTACTACAATTATGTACAGTCAACCCTCGATAATACGGACGGTGAAATGGCCGGGTTACTGAAATCCAGTACACTACACTGCATTAGAGTTACTTCCCTTCCCATTGACAGACAGAGACAACACAATGAATATATGCACATGTAACAACTGATTTTATTTTACATTACGACTTGAATCAACTTCACAAAATTAGTAAACTCACATTTTGGTAAAGAAGTCGGCAATCACCTTTTGTTTTAATAGTCCCTTGAATGACGTAGACATGTTAACCATGATTTCCAAATGGCAAATGCAGCTGATCACACTTTAATACGGTATGTATAATGAATGTACTTGTGTATACATGTATAAACAAGATCAACTCAAAGTGTCACCTGTTAACCATTGAAATCACAAACTCAGGTCTTGTTTAACCCGCTATGTGTTAATTGCCACTAAAGTTTACCGATAACGAATCACGTTATTGTTAGGCAATATGGCCGGATTACTGGCGCGAGATTAAGTGCAAATAGCTAATCCGTTGCAGATAATTGACGGCCGTGGACGGAGACGGAAGGCTATATTAATGAATACACAATTGATTTGTTTATATAATAAACAAGATTGGTTACAGCTTGAGTCCGTCCGGAAGGTGCGAGAACCGGATTACTGGCGACCGTATTATCGAGGGTTGACTGTATATATGCAGGGCATAAGTTGATCATCCATAAAGGTTGTCACACCATCAATAATTCTTTTTTGTGGTTTGACACTTAAAGAATTGTGACAAACTTTAAGGATGATCAACGTCTTTATGGCACAGTAGCGACGTTTCGGTATAGATTCCTAGCTTGGGTATGGTTGATGTACAGCGGTATATATGCAGGGCATAAGTTGATCATCAATAAGGTTGTCACACCATCAATAATTCTTTTTTTGTGGTTTGACACTTAAAGAATTGTGACAAACTTTATGGATGATCAACGTCTTTATGGCACAGTAGCAACGTTTTGGTATTATACAGTTTTCAAGCTTGGGTATGGCTGATGTACAGCGGTATATGCAAGGCATAAGCGATTTACAATAGATTGAGTGGTAGTAATTAACAATGATAATAAATGGGTAATACTCGAGATTAACATATACAAACATATCATCCATAAAAAAATTCACAATCTGTACTTACATCTTCTAAAATGCCTCTCAAACAATTAAATTCCATTAACCTAGTGACATGGTTTACGACGTTGTAAAGTTATGGCGTCTCTGTGAAACGGGGGCCTGGCTTACAGACAACAAAAATACAATTTAAAATTGTTCATTTCCGCAGCCAGTGTATGTTCGTGTTTGAAATGAAGTTGTTTTTAAAGGTCAGTTTTTAAAAGGTAATTATATAAAGTTTACTTTTACATTTACCTTATGTCTCATACTTATTAATATATTAATCTTTAAAGCCCAAGCGCACCAGTGTATATGTTCAGTATTTCTATTGTCTTATATGTACATTATATGTTGTATATAGTGTAACTCTTATGCCGCTGAATGTGGCCTAAGTGTAAATAAAGTTCAGTTCAGTTCCGACTTCAAAAGTCAATATCTGCAACGGATTAGCTAACTGTACTTGATTTCGCACCAGTAATCCGATTGTTAAATCGGCGTGGCGGGACTCGTTATTAGTTAACTAATATGTAATGTAATCATGGAAATGTTTCTTATCCTAGGCTTACGACTGTCGTCGTGCTGAAATCGGCATGGTATGAATGGCACCGAATCCAAAGTGATCTCTGTACTATGACAGTTGTAAGCCAATGTTATATTCTAGCGCTTACGACCAACTTAACCTAAGATCGCTCTGAAGAACGGGGTCCTTGATTCATTTCAGCAAACCAACGATTTCACTATTCGAATGTTTTTAACGAAAAACTACACCGTTCGCATTTACGAGATTTCACTGCAGTATTAATGTGTACTTGGTGTATAAAACAATCATAAAAAGGGTGCAGTATTTTGTCCTCCATATCAGGATGAAAGTGATTATAAAGCCAAATTTAAATTTGGTTAGATTTGTGTCAAGTATTATTAATGAACAGTTGCTGTGTCAAACAGACTATTATTAATGTACAATTACTGTGTTCAACAAATACTATTAATGTACAATTACTGTGTTCACCAAATACTATTAATATACAATTGCTGTGTTAGTTAGGTTACAGTGTTTCCGCTCTCCGGTATATGTCGGCTTATGACCGGTAGAATATTACCAGGACTGGTCAAAATTAAGAGTGTCAGTCCCTTTGTCCGTTCTCCGGTATATGTCGGCTTATGACCGGTAGAATATTACCAGGACTAGTCAAAATTAAGAGTGTCAGTTCCTTTGTCCGGTGAAATATTTTTGGCAATAATCAAGTTGAGTCGTGAAGAGTATTATTTTAATATGGTGTTTAAATTTGGACAACCAGTCAGTCTAGATATATAGTTCATTAGCTAAGAAACATAGCCGGGGAGTGAAATATAGTGCAATATACTAAGCCATGTTTCTTTAGCAATCAGTTGACATCAGCAAAGTGAAGGTTTCGCGCAAAATAAATGATAATCTACTATAGTGTAATGCAGAAAACGAGTAGGACAGGTATTCTATCAGACAATCGGTCCCAGTGACCCGCTTTTTAAAAAGCCAACGGAAACACTGGGTTAGTAAAACAACTGATTTCGTTTGTGACAGTGCACTAATGTATTCCCAAGGTTTTGCCAGGTAATAATAATACAGGTAGGTTGGCAACATTTCGACTTAAGAAAAACCGTTCGTAACAGTATATTTATTATCATTGCTTTGGACTCCATTTTCTATCTTTTACTTCCCATTATGGGGCTTACAAGTGGGTGCCATCGCACACGAGTGTGCAAAAAACAACAATGTTTCAAAGTGGTCAAACTATGACTATATCTTGATTACCAGGTAAGGACTGGTGTCTAAAGTTCCGAGACCTTAAAGTCTCTAGGAAAGTATTCACAGCATTTGCACATTTTGAAACGTTCCTATTAAAACAGGGAACTTTATATGGTTTCAATAAGAATTTAAACTATGGTAAAAATAACAGATATAACAAGACATTTTACATGCATTTTATTTGATTTTGCCTTTAAGCGAACATGTACAGTCGTTTTGGGCATCATCTCTGAAATAGAAAATAAATAATGTGAGCAAGACTTTAAATTAGGTAGTCTGTGTGATTTTTTCATGAAGATCAGTTTGATAATTTGGAAGTGTGCTTGTTGCCAATGTTATAATTAGTTTACAGACATGTAAAATGAGTTCTAATGACAAAAAACTTCTCCAAATGTATGCACGAAATAGAATTTTTCGGGATGTTGCTCATATTTAAGCCTAAAAACAAAAATCAGTATATGAAGCCTCTTTGTCTCTTCCATGAACAATTACCGCCAATTGTCTTCCACAATACACTTTAGTTTTCGATGTAATTACCACGTTGTCCAAGTTTTCTAGTAGATCACTAGAAAAAATGCATAGAAATTTATCGGCGTTTTTAATTTTGATGAGATTTCCAATTTTAAAAAACGCTGAATAGTTCCTGTACATTTTGTCTAGTGATCCAACTGTATTTTAACAATAAATGTATGCACTTTTGACAGCATCAAACACTTTTTAAATGGATGTTGAAACAAAACAAATCAAAATAAATATAGTAAAAAATAAAATTTAACAATATTATTTAATATGTACAATCATGAATTCCAAAAGTGAGACAACTTGTCATTATGTAAATACGTAATTAACAATTTGCATGTACTTACTTGATAAGGTGAAAGTTTATTTCTGAGTGAAATCATCTGTAAACATAAAAAGAGTTAAGTAACTATTTCAAAACTGTTAACTTGAATACAACAGACTTTCTTTGAGTAAAGCAAACACTGATTTAGAAAGTATTTTGACTCTATAGTTCCAAACTATTTTTAGTTAGACCTAGAGCTTTGACTACCTACTGTTGTTGAAAACCTATCCCGTGTTATTTTATTTTTAAAAGCCCCATTAGTGCCAATTATCACAGGATTTATCAACAGCCAGTTTAAATTAATTTAGGCATTGAAACGAAACAAATGTTGAGCTTGACACACTAAGGCTAAAGCACTGATTTCGGAAATGATATAACTACTGTGACAGCGATTTATACAATAGCAGAGAAGTATCTTGGGTTCTTAAAAAAACATACCGTGACCGGCGTTTGTAAAAGCCGAAGGAAACATTGTACAGAATGTGACCAATTTTGTGGATAATTAACGTCTTTATTTTACAGTAGCGATGTTTCGGCATACATTTTTTTATACCATTTTTCAAAATAAACAAGTTGATCATCTTTCTGTGTGTGTGTGTGTGTGTGTGTGTGTGTGTGTGTGTGTGTTTGTGTGTGCGTGCGTGCGTGTGTGTGCGTGTGTGTGCATGCGTGTGTGAAGGAGCTCTTTTAAACAAATCACCATAAGATAAGGTTTAAAGAGCACACAACAGTCACAGTTTAAAGCCTAACTAAAATAAATTTTGCACTTTTAGGGCCCTTAACCTTTAAAGTGCTGAACTTAAATTAGTAATATCATAAAAACTGTGATTATCTTCTGCTGTTGAAAGCCTACCCCGTGGTAATTTTTTTGATAGAGCTTCTCAGGATATAAATTACCACAGGATATATTTTCAACATTGTTAACACTTTAAGGGTTAACCCCCAATCCTGACCGAGTCTCACCCCCAACAAAATATTCACACCGCTCACCCTAACCCCTGTAAAAAAATGTATGATCTTCTATACCAGGGATTTACCTCGACGTATAATTTTAGAAGTCCCTTGGACTCGCAACAAACAGTTTTAGGAGTCTCAAGATATTACTCGGAGGTCCCAATCTGACACAGCTTCTTTAAAATATTTTTAGGGCCCCGTTCCTCAAAGCGGTCTTAGGCTAAGTTGATCGTAAGTGATTTTTGAAACAATGTTCTGTGGAATTGTTTCCTACCATAGGCTTACCACTGTTATAGCGCAGAGATCGATTCGAAACCGGTGCCGATTGGCACCAGTTCTGAAGCGATTTCTGTGTTACGACAATTGTCAGCAAGAACACTGATTTTGTGAATTTCTTACGTCCCTTCGGACGCACACGTAAATATTTTTGCGCCCCTCGTCAAATTTTAAGCGTATGGGACACAGGATTTTGCGTCCAGTAATTCATTGCATACAAAACCAATAACCTGCCCTCGGTTATGTTTACAAGATTAAGGGACCCTTTACAAGCAGTGTGTATAAATCAGCACATAGATAGGTTTTCAACAGTCTATTTACGTTGGACACAGAAACTAAAATGTTATGCCTCAAATGCTTTTAACATTGAGGATATTTTTTTATTCATACTCAAGGCAATGATGTTCTTAAAGGTATCAAATAATGTAGATTGCGGTAATAGCCTGGTGTGAAATTTACCCCATATTTATAAGCTGACTCTGCAATTTCTTTTATAAGATCCTCTTCAGCAAATATTCTGACAGCATCATGGATCAGCACAACATCAGCGCTGTCACACACTGGAACCATCACAGAAGGTTTTAAAACAAAATTATGCATTGTTGTCAACTTCTTTATTGTCTTTTTTCAGCGTAGGTTTCATGCTTGATAACAGTATTAGTATCAACACCAAAACATACCGGTACTTAACTCTTGGCTTTTTTTCCAGTGTGTTTGTGTGTGATAACAATCTTTCACTGTTTTTGAGTTACATTATTGCAGGGGTGTGGAAATATCATTGTTTCAAACTTGTCAAACAGACAAAATCTACTTGTCCGCAGATAAACTTCACTTGTCCAAGTAATATAGTTAACCCTTACAGTGCTGAACTGGGGTGAGTATATATAACTAAAAACCGTTACCACCTTGTGCTGTTGAAAAACTTTCCTGTAATAATTTGTGTAAAAGAGCTCCTTTAGGAGCTCTTTTACACAAATTATTACAGGAAACGTTTGTTTTTAACAGCCTATTTAGGTTGGAGTTTGGACATTAAAATTTACAAGAATTTGATTTAGTACTTTAAAGTTTAAGTATTCTCTACTTGTCCGCGGACGACCAACGCGTAGAAATTAACTTGTCCGTGTTCAAAACTTCCTGAGTCGGACAAGTTGGGCATAGTAATTCCACACCCCTGCATTGCATACCATTTCTCACTGCCTTGACACCACTGTAAATAGATCTGTGTCTTGTTGGTCCACCAAGAACGACCTTCACCTTGTGGAAGTCATATTCGACTTTCAATTGCTCCATCATGTCTTGAAAGCTCTCGGAAACTGTCACAACAATGTGTTGTATCCATGATACTCTGGACACAAACAAAAGCCGTTATATCAACCATTCACAACTTTAGTAGTAATAAAAGTTTAGGTACATTTTCCCTTTTACACCGAAAGTTTGATCAGGTCTCAATTCAAAACAATATGAACTTTCCCCAAAAATATGACATAATTTTTCTGTGGAACATTAACAGTTGGCTCCAACTGTTTTGGCTTTTATAAATAAAATTCGATGGCCTAGTGATAGCTAGGATTAGGTAAGGTTAGCTAAAAAAAACCATAGCTTGGTCCATTTTGCACAACTCTGCAGAGGAGTGAAACGTAGTGCAATGGACCAAGTGGCTGCAGCAATGACGCCAATTAGGCTACTGGCTTTACTGAAGAGCGATCAAGACAAGCCATGTAGTTTCAATTTTTCAGCTATGGGCCAAGCTATGTTTTTTTTAGTTAAATCAGGGTATGTGAATTATGAATATATAAAGTTTCACATACTGTGATACAGCATTTATAAGATGTTCTTGTATATTTTCACTGACAACATTTTTCCCCAAAACATATACTGTAAGAATGGGTGCCAGCGAAAACGGCTCCACTGCAAAACGGCTCCAAAACGTATTGGCCAGAACGGCTCCAA
>JAULCD010222604.1:0-10505 GCA_032361085.1 Calliostoma canaliculatum
AGTGGTTGGCGAGTTTATGAGGTTGCTGACTATAATTGGGTTGTTGGCTGACTGGGTGTAGTTATGTTGTGAGGTGGTTGATCGGCTGTGAGGTGGTCGACGGGTAGGTGTGGTGGCGTGACTGACGATGTATGGAATGGCTGACGAGGTTGTGAGATGGTTGACGTGTTGTGAGGTTGTAAGATGGTTGACAGGGTGGTGAGGTGTGATGCCGTGACTGACGATGTATTAGGTGGCTGACGAGGTTGTGAGATGGTTGACGTGTGGTGAGGTTGTAAAATGGTTGACAGGGTGGTGAGGTGTGATGCCGTGACTGACGATGTATTAGGTGGCTGACTATGTTATAAAGTGGTTGACGGGGTGGTAAGGGAGTTAAATTGGTGCTTGCGTGCGGTTGACTGGGTGGCGGTGTGGTTGACAAGATGGTGAAGTGTGGTTGATGGTGTGGTAAAGTGGACTAACGGGGTCGTGATGTGGCTGAGGGGTGGTGAGGGGACTGAGGGGTTGTTAATGTGGCTGACGATAATGTGATGTGGTTAATGGAGTGGTGAAATCTTGATGATGTGGTTAGGTAGCTGACGGGATGGTTAGGTGGCCGGTGGAATGGTATCTAGCTGACAAGGAGACAAAGTTGCTCAATGTATCGTGCCGTGTGGCTGACGATGTGGATAATGGTTTTGAGGGTGGTATGGCCGGCGAGGTGGTAATGTGTGGCTGAGTTGCTAGATTGATGAAGGGGTGGTAATGTGTGGCTGGTGGGTGGTTAGACTGATAAAGGGAGGTAATGTAGGGCAGATGGGGTGGTGAGGTAGTTGACGGAGTGGTAAGGTGACTAACAGCGTGTGGAGATGGTCAGGGTGGTCGTAAAAGAGGGTATCGATCTACGGCAGGTGTGCCGACTTGGTTGATTTGGTGCGGATATGAAAACAAAGTAAAATGTGTTTTAAACTAAGGGATGGGGAAACAGGTCTGCCAATGCGGGCGAGAAGTATTGTGTGTGTGTGTGAGAGGGTTTAGATGTGAATACATGTTAGCAAGGGTGAGAGCGGAAGTAGGTTACGGAGAGATGAAGGAGAGGTGAATACTTCTCAGGTTAGACGGGTGTGTATAATACGTGTACAATAAAGTTTGGGTACAGTGCAGAGAATATTGTAACGGAGGACTGGGGTGGTAAAGAGGGATTGACGTTTTCAGTGAAGGTATGCGACTGTATTCTCTACCGGTTGTTCCTATGAGAACAACAACTTAACTAATGACTACATATATTTCCTTAATCTCCAACATCTTATGGCGAACAGCCGAGACTGTTAAAAAATCGGCTGATGTGACAGTGATTGTTGTGCACTTATGGTGCAGTGCTTTTTTCACACAAAATAACATAACTTTTCAAACTTTCCGGTTTCATAATAATAAAAAAAAATCTTAAAATTTCAATTGTAAGACCGTTAACCAGTATTTTAATCTAACAGAGTTACAAAAATTAATGAACACATTTGATTTTAATACTAGCTTTTAAAATTACAAAATTATCCTTATTTGTGAACAATTGCTCAAATGCATTTAATAGCGACGAGAATAATTCAGAAATGTGTTTTGATTTCAACATCTTTGATGCATAAACACAACGTTTTGGAGTATATGTTTGCTCCTTCATCTTCGATGAAGGAGCAAGCATATACGCCGAAACATTGTGTTTATGCATCAAAGATGTTGACATGAAACACGTCTCTGAATTATTGCCATTTGTGATGTTAATCAAAATCGATTTTTGCAAGGTGAGACTCCATGTTGGGAAAAACCACAGCCACACCCGGAACCATAAGTACTGACCGACTTTCATCCAATCAGCGTGCAGCAAGACAATCTCCTGCAGTGATTGGTTGAAGACGGATCACGCGTATGGCCCGTGAACTTTGTCTCCAAGGTATAAACAGGAGTGACCGTTGGTCAAGCATGGCCTGCGAAGAATTTATCACAAAGGGGAAGTTTTGGGATGGGCACAAACTGGTCATTTGAAAATTATTTAAATCTGTCGCCAATTGTTGAAGTGAAAATTATTTCCGGATGCTTGGGAATATTGTTGAATTTGAAAGTTAAACAGGTTTTGAATTTAACTATTATTTCATTATTTTAAAAATAAGTTAACAAAATATGGCAAACATATGTATTTTTATATTGTTGCAATATATATTAGAAGAAATTTCGCGACTTTGAAAACATATTTAGCTATTTTAAACAAATCGCCGCTAATGGCTGTAATATGACCCTAGCGACGCTAAAAACATCTCATTCACGCTTTAAAAAAGAGCGCTGATAGTTTAGGAAAAGTGATAAGATTATATTTTTTAAACTATGTTTGAAAAACAGGGTTATGCTTATTTGGAGTAAAGAACATTCCATTTAATTGTTTATGAATACTTAAAATGAAACGAAAAATGTTAACCTCACACATTACGTTTTAAAAATGCACATACAAAACTAACGTCTGAAAATAATTATACATATCAGTGAAATGTCGTGTGATATCAAACCTTATATCACTAGTGACATATTGTTAATTTTATTTAATTTTCAATACCATTAATTCTTCGGTTTAATTTATAGCTGATAGAAACCTATCCTGTGTTAATTTGTTTAAAAGCGCTCCCGCACGAGAGCGCTTTTAAAAAAATTACCACAGGGTAGGTTTTCAACAGTGCAACGGGGTAAAAGTTTTCACCCAATTCAGCTCATTTAAACCAATTTAGCGCTCAGTAATGAAACTTTCGTTTTCAAAATATTGAAAATCATCATTCCCATAAATACAACAAGTAAACAAACTTCTATTTCGTTACCAAAAATGTAACAGTTAAAGAAACAGAAAGCGGTGAAAATAAATTAATTTAAGAAACTGTGTAAAACTCTCTTAATTTAACCATTAAATAAAAACTAAACCGAATTGATTGCACGTTCTTCATACCATTGCAAAGAATAAACATTTTAACTACCAAATATCTATGTTATCTTTTTAATAAATACCGCGTTAAGCTCGTAAGTTTTATGTTTCGTTAAATAAAATGTTTAACCTTATACTGTACAAGTATTCTCTCTTCAATTTTTTTTTAAAATGACATCAAGTAATTAATTCTAAATTGCTTAAGATAAGGAAAATATGTTTAATACAAACTGTTGTAAAAATATTTTAAAAGTAGGCAAATTGTATTACGGAAGATAAATCATATTAATTTATGATTTAAAAAGTCGTTACTCTTAACATTAATGCTTATAAAATGTTTCTCCGAAGCCGTTCATGCGGAGAAGATCGCTAACTTACTCTCATTATATTTAATCTCAAGGTGATAGGATCATCAAAAAAGAAAATTAATTTTTAATGAAAGTCTGCGGAATTTTTACATGGAATAAATCATTTGAGAAATAAGTATGCCGCTGATATACAGTCGCTTAACAGATTCTTTAAAGGCATTTAGAAGTCGGTGTAGTTATAACATGAAATATTAAGGATTGCAACTTATTTAATTGTGAAACACGACGTTTCTGGGATGGTCCTTGTGTTTTACAATTAAATAAGTTGTAATCCATACTATGTCATGTTATAGTCGTATAGCAGGTTGTTGGTAAATGTAAACTTTTAAAAATATATTGTAAAGGGCAGTAAAATAATTATTTTCATCTTTTATAGAAATTTTATAAACAATATTTTAAAATAAATAAATAAATTAACAAATGACTGGTTCACATATCCGGATATTACATTTCCCGCCCGTCATGAAAACAATTATCGAAACAATCAAACAAACACAAAAAGTATTATAATTTATAAACAAATTCACGTGTATACATGTTGTGTACTTGTAGCCAAATGTTTAAAAGTTAAACTATCATTTTTAAAAATGCTACAAGCTAAGCTATGTTCCATTTTTAAAAAGTAAAAGTTTGAAAGTTTTAATGTATTTAGAAAATAATTAGAAATAGCGCCTGAAAGTTAAACAAACTTAAAAAAAGGGAAGAAAATAGAAAAACAGAAAACCATTTATGATAATCACGAGAAGCAGTTATTTGTAAAAAAAAATTAAAATAAAAACCTTTTAAAAAATGCCAAAAAGTTACACCCGAAGGCAATATACATACTCTACTTATATGTATATATGTTAAAATATAAATACAATAATACATTGCTGGTCCACTTCGTCAATATGATTCAACTTTATCTTCAGATAGAGTTTGGAACAAATAAATAAAAGTTAATTTATGAAAAGAAACTAACAACTAATTTTTATGTATTCTAAATTACCCTGTACTTAGAGCAGAAAACTTACAAAAACGAGTATGTGCGTGTGAGCTGGGATTTAACATTTAACCTTTAATTTAATGACTAAACACTTTAAAATAAAAAAATAAAATGAAAATGAAATTTAAAAAAACCCAATAAAACCTAACAATAACCCAACAAACGAGTGAGTATGTGTGTTCGGGTTTAACGTAGATTTCATCTGCGTTAAACCCTAACACACATACTCACTGGGTTTTTAAAAAAAATTATGACATATAAATACAGGTTAATTACAAACGTGTTGTTAAATTTAACTTTGAGACAGTTTGCTATAATTAAGTACAATATCACAGTTTTCTGCAAACGAAAGGAACAAAAATCCTTTAAAATAGTTTTTATGATATATTTTTTATTACAACAGGATAAACAATAAAATAATATAGGGTCAAACGAATGTGTTGACATGTCGTTAGTCGTTAATAAATAAATCATTTCCCCCGAATTCTATCGCTAGTCATCTGTCGCCATTTTCTGAACAACTCTCAGATTGTGCTCCACTGCTAGCAGTTACGTAATCACTGAGCATAATTTATGCGAAATTGTCTCTTCCTAAAATTCATAAAACGCCACAAATAGTAAAATATGACACTTTAAAATATTTAAAAAGTTTACTAAATCATTAAAAGCACAATAAAATCGTTATGATCGAAGGCATGGAAACCGTTTGTTTGAAATGTGACATTCACAAACAATAACGGGTAACCGCTAGAGCTTGTGACGCACGACCCCGTCCTGGAAACTAAGTCGCTGTTCGATCTATATATTACGCAGGGAAAATAACTTGTTAAAGTCCGGCAAGTTTCTAGGAGTCCTAGTGTTCTTTATAAATCTCACCCCATATATTTCCTGTTTATAACCAAGCATGGGGCGATTATTCAAACTGGGTCTCGGTGGAGGTAGGAGCGGGGTTTGGTAACAGTGTTTGGAGGTGTGATGCCGATAAGAGCCATGGTTGACCTATCCCACAAGCTGCCATCAACGTAAAAATCTTTCCGGTTTATTTCAGGACAAACATCCTAATGATTTTTAAATACATATTTGACACGCGGGGTATCGGAAAGTGGCCTTAGTTTTAAATACAACAGGAACAAAAGTTTTAAATGTTAGTGCACAGGTATGCGATTTAACATGCAAAACATGGAGGGATTATTATATATACAACCTAGCTAAATAAAATACACAATACAATAATGCAATAAAATATTTGATTATATTTGTATTTAAAACATGACTATTTCCTTTGTATGGACAATGCATGGGTTACATATTATTCTCAAGACAAAGTAAACATACAGTTTTGCTGACCTTTCTAAGACATGATCATGATCAACTATGCAACAACAAAAAATTGTGACTCTGGTCTGTACCTCGCTCCTTGTGGGTGCTGTGAACTCAACCATGAGTTCATCTTTACCCTCTGAAAGTCGGCGACTCTGAATGCGGCACCTCAGCTCCTCCTTCAACAGGGGGGTCAAGCGGCCGCTCTCGAGAGCAGCATAAGTTGCCTTGACCAGGGTCAGGTCATCTACGATCCCCAACTCCTCCATAAACGCCGTCGTCGCGGCATCCCTGTGCACGTTGCCGCCACTAGCCATCTTCATGGCAGACACGCTCTTACTACGATCAGCTGGGGCACGGAGGTGTTGTGGTATTTCAACGCGCCAGTCTCGAAGCAAATGGCCCCGGCGGAAAATAAACGAAATATTTTTCCTTTTTGACCTTAAAAAATAATTTTCTTCAAAATACTGTCAATCAAGGTCTTATGAAGTTGAGTATATCCTTTTGTGCAAGTTTTAAATTATTGTTTAGTCACAATACAGCAAAGTTCATAATAATGATCCCCAGGTGACGTCACCAGATAGAATTAGATAGAGCTATTTATAGATTCCAAACAATAACATGTGGCTCCGGCCGCGTTGTGCTAAGAGAATGACATCACTCTCTCTTCACTCAGAAATAAATTAATTCCGTGGCCGACATGGTCTAAACACTTGGATGACCAACACTCCGTGCCGCCACAGCGACGGCGATTAAAGGGAGTTAACTTTAGCGACACTGCATGTCGATTGCAACTCGACCCAATTGGCCCGTTTGACAAGCTGCCAAATACCGCAACGTGACCTATGAATTCATATCATGTACTCAGAACGACAACCTTGTCACTGGACATTTGCCAAGCACTCTAACACACTCCGCAAGGTGATCATAATATAATTCCTTATCAACAAAACAAATATTATATTTAAACAACTTTCTCTCATAAACTTTCATAATAAACCTTATTTGAAATTGTTTCTAAGGGACGTCCTGTATATACAACTCTCCATATGTCTAGACGTTTGATAAGTCTCACCCATTTTCCAGCATATGCAGTTTCCCGTACTATCGCACTGAAAGCAAGCAACGGCATCTAAACGATCATGTACCCTTATACAGCAAAATCAATACATTTCTAGCCCAGCGGCAGGTTGGTCACTCACCGGTTTTCACTTCACCCGTGCCCAAGCGTATGAGATCCAAACTCGGAAAACACCTCCACCTGTGACCCCTAGGACCACAAATCGACGATTCTCCGTTTTTTTTGTCCGCCATTGTGAAAAAATGGTATCCAGCACGAGAGATGCACCTTCTTCGTGAGGTGGTGTACACATACTGCAGATAGAGAGAGAGAGCGGGAGAGAGTGAGAGAGCGAGAGGTGAGTGTGTGGGAGGAATGGCCAGTGTACGGATTGTTCAGGATATAGGATGGGCAGTGAATGAGGAGTGGTAGTCGCCAAGCTTCGCCGATCTATCTGACTCACCCAGTATTATAAAGGAACTGGTCGAAGCAGGGAGACAAATAGTCCACACATAACGGTAAGGTACGTCGACCGAAAAAAATCCATCGGCGCCAATGGGTCCAGTTTAGTACCAAAACCGTAAACTAAACAAATGTCAAAATCGTTGTAAACTATGCACTTTCCGACGAAAAACGAAGTTTTTCGTCGGAAAGTGCACAGTTTACAACGATTTCGACATTTGTTAACCATCTTCATTGGAAAGTGCTTATTTTACAGTGATGTTGGTATTTGTAAACTTAACTGTGGTGGTCGTATTGTCGAGGTAGTTGGAATAACGAGTTGGTTAGGGAGAGACGGCTAACCAGATCTGTCGTTGAAATAGCGAGCCTGCTATGATTGATTAGTGTGTTGTCTATTTCATTATGTCACTGTGCAGTCATAATTTGCCAACTGTCACCACCTACTAATAGGATGAGGCAAAACAGTATACGGGACAGAATTGTTCAGTGTTTTACTCATAGCGACGTTAACAAGCAAAAAATAACTGAGTCAGTATTGCCGGTTGCCTGTCGATAATTATTTAAACCTAGATGTAATTATAGCAGTAGCCGGCCGGTGCAACATTATCGATCACCAATACAAATATATGTCACGTATGGTATACGGTCCCGTTAAGTTTGAGTCGTCGGGGTAGGTTAATGCACTAAGCGCTTTCACTGGAAAAATTATCTGCTATTTTTTCTCTCTTGTCTACATTTTTTAGTGTTTTTGAGCAAAGGTGTGCGCGTGTGGCGGTGCTGTGAGTCGAGTAACGAGAGGCGGTTATTTTTATTCCTCTACGTAACAGGACTCAACATGTTGCCGAGGCAGAAAAACCAAGGATAGGCCATCACGTCATCTAAGGGAGGTAACTCTCGTTACCTACAGCCTGGCAGTCGCGCTTAGGGAGCATCTCAAAGATACTACTTAGCATGACTCATCGTTTCACTTATGTGCAGGGAATATGGCACCACTTGCAGGAAGCGATTCCAATGCTATAACAGTTGTAAATCGTTACAACCGCTATCGTAGCGTTAAGGCTAAGCATTTACAACTGTCTTAGCGTTATGGTAGCAGTAAAGTAGGATTACAATCATTTTGTAAAAAGTGGGATAACGATGCGATTGTTTTATCGATTTACCGATTTAGCAGAGATGGAATAAATCATGTGAGCTTGTTTCTGATTCAGCTCCAATATATGTCAATTAGTTGAAGCGGTGTATATGTCGAGTTGTTAGGCAAAACCTTATTTTTATTAGTTGGGTAGTTGAAATCTACATTTCGGTTATTTTAATGTGTAGACGTTCCCCACAAAGGTGTATTTATGGAGCTGATGCTCAGATTTATAACTATCAGCCCAGATGGTCACTTTGTGCTTATCTGGGCCCCGTTCCTCAAAGCAATCTTAAGCTAAGTTGATCGTAAGTGCTAAAACATAAAATTTGCCTTACGACTGTCGTAGCGCAGAGAGATCGCTTTGGAACCGGTGCCAATCGGCACCGGTTCCGAATCGATTTCTGCGCTATGACAGTCGTAAGCCTTTGAAAAGAAACATCTTCATGAGGACATTGTTTCAAAAATCACTTACGATCAACTAAGCCTAAGATTGCTTTGAGGAACGGGGCCCTGATAAATACAACTAGGGATAGAGGTTACAGGTTGTGAACATGGTAGACTGAAAGTAAATTGATAAAGGGAAATGCATATTTTAGTTAGTGTGGTTGTAACTAGCACATGCGAAAATTTTGTAATGAAGTAAATGTTGATAACATTGTAGGTTTAATATTCTCTTCATTTATTTCTTGGATTACTTTAAATACTTAACGCCTGCAACAATAATGCCAAGAAGGAACTTATTGTATTTTTATGAAGATATCGGAATATCTGTAAACAAATTAATATATATTTGGTTTGTTTGTTCTTGTTAATAGATTTTCTGGGGGTTTTTTTGTTTTGGGAGGGGTTGCTGTTTTATTGCTGGTTTTATGGGTATATATATTGTTTTTGTTTGTTTGTTGTCGTTAAGTGTTTTTTTGGGTTTTTTTGTTTGTTTTGGTTTTGTTTTGTTTGTTTTGTTTGTTGTTGTTGTTGTTTTTGGGTTTTTTTTACAAATTTTATTTATTTATTTATTTATTTTTGAATAATAATAGTTTACAACGAGTTTTGCTTTTGTATTATCCTTCTTTGACTTTACAATTACCAAAGAAAAACATGTTGTTATTTTAGAAGTGCACAATTTGGGACATTTTTTTTTTAATTTGTAGAAATCATTGTAAAAAAAGTACACAGACTACAACGATTTTAACAAATTTCAAAATCATTGTAAAATGTGGATTTTCCAAACATCAAACAAGTTTTTCTTTGGAAATTGCACAGTTTACAGCGATTTGTAAACTAAACCCGTTAGTCCAAAGGTGAAGTTAACACATGCCAGTGTGGGGGAAGCTTTATTTCTGTATACGCTTACCAACTCGACGAGGTAGGATTGTCTGTATCACCATGTGACCGATGTTTTCACACACCCGGACGCTGTTCATAAAGTTTTAATCATTCATCTTATAAATCTTATAAACCTCAATCAACCATTATATAAACTTTAGGCCAGCTTCCAATGTGCAGATATGTTTCTGATTAGTCCGTTCAAAGCTCAGTTACCCTCAGAGTAAGTAGTGTAGCGTAGCAAAAGATCAAACTTTAACCACACTGAAACAAAAAAAAAAAAAAAAAAATTTTTTTTTAAAGTTGATAAAATAATTAGACTCGAACTCGCGTTGTGGATTGGGTTTACCGAGTTCTGACCACATAATAAATAGAGAACTTAGAGTTACCGTTCGTAGTTCAGTCCACCATGAACGCGTTCGTCGCTGTTTAATCTTTCCTTCACATGGGACTTCAGTTAGGGACTAACATTGAAAATGTTATTGTCTCATGCTGTCTGGTATATTTCTTTTCCTTGGTGCAAGTTCTTTGCAAAAGGAAAGCCTGCAACGCCAATTATACGGTGAAACTTGAGAATGAGATGGCTTATGTTATTGACATTGGAATGACATGTCATGACATTTTGAGCCAAAAATTCAATGTAAGCAATCACATTCATTTGCTGCAAGTAAAAATTGATCATGTGGGGCTTTATTTTTTTTTACTACAAGATAGGTTTAAGCACTAAAACAGCCTGTTTTGATTGATATTTTGACAATGAAATGGGCAAATGATGCACTAAACACATGTTGTTTTAAAAATTACAACAGCTATACAGTTAATGTCATCTTCTGATGACTCTTGTTTGATAAAACTTTTTATTTGCATGTGATACCACTTGTGTCACATTTGGCAAATGGCTGCATACATCAACAGGG
>JAULCD010222714.1:0-10504 GCA_032361085.1 Calliostoma canaliculatum
CAACTGAGCTTTAAATGGCTTTGCAAAACGGGGCCAAGATCAACTCCTTTTTAACTACTTTTGTGGTGGAACGATTACTAATAGAAGAACACGTACACGGACAATACGTGTATCCTCTTTAAGACGGGAACTTATTCTTTCATCGTTTCTGAATAAACTGTTTCGGTGACAACCATATGATCAAGTCGAGTCAGGTTGCACTTTTCTGAGTGTTTTCCTTTTGTTACACAGAAACTTTAAATTCTGCACTTTTACAAGAGTGTTAACCCACGTTTGATTGTTTTTTTCATTTTCAAGTTAGTCAAGGATTGACTATTGTGTTCGGTTCATTGAGGTACGCGGACTCATACAGTTTGCACATCAGTTTTTAGATTTATACCTCATGGAACCGACAAAAAATACACAATCAATCTTTATAATGGAATTCAACAGTAACAACATATGTTTTCACAATGTTTTAAGTTAAATATTAACATAAATAAAAACACATACATATAATAAAAACGATAAACATAACTCGTGCAGGGATCCACGAATCAAGTGACTGTTTAAAGGTCATTAACTTATAATTGAATTGTCACGCACACAATGTCAGTGACCAATGAACGAATTGTAGTGTTAAACTGTTGTTTGCTTTTGCTTAAACAAAGATTGTCAATCAAAACAAAGCGAGAAGATGACGTCAAAAGTTACCATTTCACGCAGTTCATGTCCGACATTTGTCGCAATGCTAAATGTAGCAAGTCATACACTGCCCACTGCCTTCCTGCCACAAGTTGTGTTAGGAAAATACCGACTTCAAAGGTTACGAAGCCAAAATTTCCGTAGGCGAAGTTGGCTATCTTAGTGCTATATAAACACAATATGTAGACGACGGTTCCAATATTCCGCGTTGATAACCATGATAACCAGACATCCCCACCCCAAACGCATGTACTCTTTTTCGTGCAATTCAACTCTTTATTGAGATTGACGGCTGATGTTTGTAATTTTTTAATTGGCATGTTTGTCGTAAAAGAAAACCAGAAAAAATATAAATGCATCTTGGTGATGCAAAAGGGCTACTGTGGAATTCTATTGACCAGTTATTGGGATTTCCCGACATTCCATTGTGGTAAAAGTATTTCGTCTTTGTGGGCGTGGTGTCTTTTATAATAATTCGTTGAGGAAATGAATGCAATAACAAGTGACCTTAACAGCCAATCAGACTGAAGGTATTTCAATGAATAGACAAAACATGAAACCAAGTGACACGTTCTGTGTTATGAAATTGCATAGGTCTGTACATATCTTCTTTAAATGGGACATAAATACATATGTACTGGACGTTATATGATCTGTCACAAATACGGAATCTGTTTCCCAATATTGATCTTATTTAATATTTCTTCAGAACCATTGAACATTTCATATACTGGCTTTTAAAACTAGCGCCTAAATGGTGCTGGAAAAAAGAAATGTTCGGATTCACAAAACTGTCTTGAGGTTAATACGTCTTAACGTTCATCTGAGCAATCTCATAATGAGATGAGTGTTAAGATAAAAGTGACTACGTCTCACCCTTACGAGAACGTTTGCGAAGAAGACCCAGGTATTTATATTATCAACGTGGTGTTTGAAAAGCACAAAGGTTTGATTGTGGGTCTTCAATGACTTTGCTCTCTAGCAGTTTCTCCTAGAGTTACATTAACTTTATTAATATGTGTGATAATAAATAACTGATGCAAGCAGTTAAGTAATATACTTGATTTATGTCAGTGTAAAATTATGAGTAAATTTTAATTTTTGCCAATTTCTTGTTGATGTCAGTATATTGTCATAACAAATAGATTTGAAATAGATTTAAAGTACTCAGCGTGATATTTACTGGTATGCATTCCTAAGAAAACGAATCTTTAAATTTAAACTTTCAAAGATGTATGTAAATCTAAATCCAATAAAGGGATAAAACGAATACACAGGTAGTCTGAGCCTTTAAATGTTGACACTATTTCTTGATAACAGACACAACTGCATTCACAGTCACGATGTGATCTATTTACTGCTTGTCTGATTGTGTGATGTCTGATGTAGGTTTCCTCTTGGCTCGCACAGTGCAACAGTGAATCCTGATGAAGACGACACAGGATACGCCTTTATAAAGTTCTAGTGAGGCCAAGACGTGTTCACTTTTATCTTTGCGCTCTCGTTACGAGAGCGCTAAGATAAAAAATAACACGCCTCAGCTTACGAGAACTTTGTGACATGAGATCCTTGGTGATATTTAAGACAATCATCGTAAGTAACCTCCAAGTGCGAGACGCTATCAAGAAGGTGAACATAAACGAAAGCAAATGGTTTCACTTAGCAGAAAACACACAGTTAATAAACGTGCAAATATTTTAAAAGAATCATGTTGCATTTTTAAGACCAGTGTATTGGCCAACCAAGCTAGTTTAAATGCACGACATTTTAGATACTAAAATACTATACAGCACCGGCAACCAAAACACCTGGTTACATTTCTGGTTTGAGTTAAGAATAACAACATATTTTCCGTCCTTTCAATAGCTCTAAAATGTAAGTATAGTTTTCGGTAACATGTTTCCAATAACTACGTTGTCTATAAAACAATGATATTAGGTAGTGTAGTGAATGGTTTTAGGAAGCGAACATTTAACGGTTTAAACCTGTATTGATCACGAGGATCACGTGTATCAGAAATCAATAATTTGATGAATCATAATCATTTTGTTGACTTAGATTTCCAGTTGGTACGACCATGCCCTCTCTTTATCTGGGCCCTGTTCATCAAAGCCACCTTAAGCTAAATTGATCGCAAGAGCTAAACTATAAAATTAGCTTACGACTGTCGTAGCGCAGAAATCGCTTTGGAACCGGTGGAATGGCACCGATTCCAAATCGATTTCCGAGCTACAACGGTGGTGAGCTTATGATAAGAAACAATTTCACAGGACATTGTTTCAAAAATCACTTACGGTCAACTTAGCCTAAGATAGCTTTGAGGAACGCGGCCCAGGAAGACTGCCTACTCTGCAGTGATGGGATGGACCATACATCTCCAGTAGTTGACATGTGTACACAGACTAAGTGACGAGCTATTGCAACGAGTTTAGTTGCCTCTGCAACCACTTTACATTCAATGCCGTATTGACCACTTACTCGGACAGTTTCAAACTTGTAAAAATGTGACTGAACCAACATATCTGAACAAAAGTGTAGGCTGACTGTTATAAACACTTTATTTCTAGAACATCCACGAAAACAAGTTCTTAGCAAGTATGACGCAGGGATGTCCTGTTGCAAAATCGGTGAGAGCAAAAACCACACCGATTGTTAGTCGATGTGTGAGAAGCACGTGGCCATTGGTTAAGTAAAGCCTGGAAGATCGAAGGAGACCAATGACCGAGATGAGTGTGTACTGATTTATCTGGCAAGATGCAATTTGAATTTCTCTCTCTCCCATAAATAAAACAAACGGACATATATACACCTGGAACGTAATTTAGCACCACCCATATTTATAGTACATTTTGTTGCAACCTACCGAAAACTTCCTTTTACATACGTGTATCTGGTGTTGTCCACTGCTGAAATGGGGCATTAATAACAGAAAAAACATGAGTTTGAAGCATACTGATGAATTTTATTTTTAAACAGTGACATTTTAGAAAAATACGTAATTTGCACCAAAAACAAAGTGAATATGCAAACAATGTCTCTTGGAGTTGTTGCTCATCATAGGCTTAAGACTGTTATAGCGAATGAATCGATTGGAACCGGTGCCGAATGGAGCCGGTTCCAAAGCGATCTCTGCGTCACAACAGTCGTAAGCCAATGGTATATTTTAGCAATTACGATCAACTTAGCTTAAGATTGTTTTGAGGAACGGGGCCCTGAACTTTAACACATTTAAAACAAGCTGAACAGTTATAACTGATGAAGGTTATGATTGACAACGGAACAATAATCCGTTCTGAAACCTAACACCTCACTCTATAAAGAAGTTATTATCCATTAGCATTATCTAGGTTTTTATCACCCAACCTCCAACATGCCAGTTAAAGACGCTAAATTGTTATGCATTTGACATGATATGTTTTTAACAATTGCCTTAATTTGACAACATTCTGGCTTTACATGACGCATTTTTGTCCTTCATATACGTTCATAAATAAAACACTTTAAATAATAGCGTTTAGTATGAAATAATGTCTTGAAAGTTTCAACTTGAACGCTGGCTGATTTAGCTTACTCTTTCTTAATCTGTGGGTTTTGCGACTGGTAAAATCTTACAAGACATGATTCTATGACAGATTTCCTTTGTGCATCAGCTTTTCAGTGACTATTGTGTTTCCTATAATTTCAGTTTCCCCAACAGTATTTGTTTCATTTAAAATTGTTTTTTAATCAATGCAAAAAAATCTAGTGTCTGAATTTTCCTGTTTTAGAAACAGGGGCGTCATTTCAAAATCCATGTCTCTGATTCAAGATCCCCAATGCCAAAATTCATTGTAAACTATGCACTTTCCAAAAGAAACAAATAACATTTGTAAACCGAACACTTTGGCCCGGGGTGCCTTTCCACAAAGACGTGTCGTAAATGTACAACGTTGTACATGTCGCTTTGTCGATTGTGTACCAGGGCATATAAATGCAATAATGGTTGTAAACTGTGAACTCGTTTTATCTCGCTTTCAGGAACGGGGGCCAGGTCAGATTTGTTTCATGGTACCGTTTCACAAAGTTGAATAAGGTCGCGGAACCGATACGTTAGCTTACAAATAAAAAAAATTGTTGTGAACTGTGCATTGTATAAAGACAATCTTGTTTTAATTTGGAAATGCAGAATCTATATCGACATTTGGTATTTAGAAACGGAACCCATTGGTTTATGAGTTCGTAAATCTACGGTTTTGTGAAACAGTACCCAGACATGTAAACTGCTTTGACGTCGATAATTTACATTGTAAAACAACCCGAAAGTTTTATCACTTTGAACGAAAATCAATGGTTCACCGAGAAAAGCAATTTAGAAAATCGGTTATTATTTCGGTATCTGTCAGATGGTATAGATCCCAATATTAATCATCTGCTGAGACTTAATGAGATAAATAACAAGTCTTTGCAAATGTTCATTGAATAAATCTTTACTTGATAAATGTCGAATTTACCCTGTGACCTCACGAACGTTTAAGGCCAATTACGTTATTTTTATGAGTGCCACACTTGTGTATACGTCTACTTTTTAAAGAAAGCCATGCTCTGTTGACAGTGGTTAACAATGACACAATTGTTGTAAACTGTGCACTGTCTAAAGAAACACGGGTTTAACAACGTCGTAAATTTACTTCTGCTTTGTGAAACGGCGCCCAGTAGGATAAATCTGCTGAGACTAAATGAGATCAACACTAGGTCGCCAAAATAAGAAATAATCGTCCACGTTACGCCGCCATAAACCATGTCACTTGACCAATGCATTCGATCAACAAATGCTACAATTGTACGAACCTGGTCCCGTTCATTAAAGCTAAGCTTAGGCTAAGTTGATCGTAAGTGATTTTTGAAACAATGTCCTGTGAAATTATGTCTTACCATAGGCTTACGACTGTCGTAGCGCAGAGATCGATTTGGCACCGGTTCCAAAGCGACCTCTGCGCTACAACAGTCGTAACCCAGCGTTCTATTTTAGGACTATGGCCTAAGATCGCTTTAAGAAACGGGGCCCTGTGCATTACTCAAAGATAGCTAGGTTTCTGTGCTAGTATCATTGCAATCGTTCCTGCTTAAAGTTTACAACAGACTTTCCTTAAGAAAGTGAATTGTTTACAACTGTTGGGGCAATTCACAACCAACTATATTAGCACGTCTTGTGACTACGAGTCCATAACCTTATTGACTTTTGTGAATGCCAAGTATACAAGAGCAAGGGTGCAGTTTTACAAAGTCCTCGTAAACTTAAAACGTCGTAAACTTAAGATGTCGTAAAATATGTCACTGGGCCGATAGGTTGACTTACATACGTTACATATAGTTGTAAACCATTGTTTTAAAGTGCACAGTTTACAACAATATTTGGCATTTGTAAACCTTACTGATTGACCCAGTGACATGGTTTACGACTTCGTAAATCTATGACAACTTTGTGAAACGGTACCCTCACTAATATCACGTGTCCGATATCACCGTCGATCTGACTTCCGTAATTGTCCATTTACCAATCGCTGGTGTGACAACCTGTCGGAGATGATGTCGCAGAAGACAGACATATTTTTCACAAGAACAGCTAATAATGTCCAACAGTAGTGTAGTGTAAAGGGGATGTGGTCTTCCATAGTCAGAGACAGTTACATGGACTGTGACGTCATAACATAGGGGAACACAATGACCTTCCAGTAGAAGGTTTGATTAACAATTAACTGACTATATATCAACAGCAATCTGTTCAATGCCGGTTTGCATTTGCTAATAAACTAGGTTTTTTTTAGAATTCGCTTTAACTTGTCTGTAACGGACATTTTATAGGAAGGAAATATTGTAAATTTCAATGTCTTTGAAATAATATATATATGGAGGGAATATATATATCGAAGGGTAAAAGAAAAAGGCAGAGAGAGACAAATAGAGAGCCACAAAAATACAGATAAGAAAAGGATACAGAGATACAAAACATACACATATTTAATGTTTACATAAATTACAAATTATTTTACTGTTAACAAGCAAACCATACTGTTAATCCTCAATGTATATTTTTTTATAATTATATACACTATATTACAACTCCCCAAAACAGAAAAGAGTTACTTTTTTGTTTGCGTGGTTTATAATTTCGCAAAACCCGCTAATCCCAAAGTGAGAAAAAAGAAACTCACTTTCGCTATGTTTAGCTTACTGTTGACTTGCTTCGATCAAAACAATCAGTTTAGTCTTGTATAACTCAATACAATAGATTATCTTTCTTGATTTTAATAGCTATTGTATTAAACCAATTAGTCCTTGACGCTCGAAAAGTTGAATACATTTATTTTGTAGTTGACTTTTAAACAACAAATGTCCACTGACACAGTAGATCACAAATACTTCCAAACATTACATGAAAACGGTTTTTTTCAGACTAACAAATCAAGTGTGTTGATGACAAACTCCGTAAATCATCAAATGTCTAAAGTGCAAACTCCGTAAATCATCAAATGTCTGGTCACGTGTTGTTTTGGATTTACAAACTTTGCAAATGTTTGTTTCGTTTTAATTAATTTTGACCTCTTCACTGATTGGTCAAAGTTTTACTACTTTTATGTCAGTCATTAGATACTATCAAAAAGGCTGACACAAAGGTGATAGACCAAGGGTCAGGCTTCTGCTATTTTTTAAAGGTGATGGAGTTTACCTGTGTGCCATTGATGGAACGTCTATAGGGCTCTGCCCCATTCTCTGTGTTGGAAACGTTTCGATATATAGTGAGGGCAGAGTGGAATGGTCTGCATAAAAACCACTGACCTACCTCACTTCAGGTGATGTGATCAAGAATGGAAACCCCTTACTAGCCTCACTGCAGTTGATAATACCAAACATAAAAAGCCCTTATCTACCTGACTGCAGGTGATATGATTAAGCATGAAAACCTTTTACTAACCTCACTGCAGGTGATATGATCGTGCATGAAAACCCCTTGATTCATACCTCACTGCAGGTGATATGCTCATGTATGAAAACCCCTTACTAACCCAAACACAATTTATGATCATGCTTGAAAACCCCTAACTAACTTAACTACGGGAGATGGTCATGCACGAAAACCCATTACTAACCAAGCTGCGGGTGATGACCATGCGTCAAAAAACCCTAACTAACTTAGCTACAGGTGATAACATGCATCAACTAACTTAGCTACAGGTGATGTCATGCACCAACTAACATAGCTACAGGTGATGTCATGCACCAACTAACTTAGCTACAGGTGATGTCATGCACCAACTAACTTAGCTACAAGGGATGTCATGTTCTACTCCCTCACTAACTTAGCTACAGGGGATGTCATGCACGCTACTCCCTCACTAACTTAGCTACAGATGATGTCATGCACCAACTAACTTAGCTACAAGGGATGTCATGCACGCTACTCCCTCACTAACTTAGCTACATGTGATGTCATGCATCAACTAGCATAGCTACAGGTGATGGCATGCATCAACTAACATAGCGACATGTGATGTCATGCATCAACTAACATAGCTACAGGGGATGTCCATGCGTCAAAAGCCCCTCACTAACTTAGTTACAGGTGATATCATGCATGCTACTTCCTTGGTAACTCATGAAGAATATAATTTGTTTTAAATTGATATATACTTGTCTTTGAGCAGAATGTGAGTACAAAAAGCTATGCTTAAAATCGTTATATTGTTTTAGGAAAGGTCATGTGTGGTTCTATCTAATTACTTTCTAGTTTAGTTGTATTGCTTGTAATGCATTCATGGATATGCTCTTTAGACTTGTGATTCTGTGGATCTGTGTTTGCAAGATGGACAGTATTTTTTACAACACAAACAATGAACCGTTTGGTCCGAAGATGTGTGCTGAGCTCTGTAAGAGTTTTGAACAATGTGAATCTCCTTTCTATATTGAGAAGTATCTTACGTGCTATCTTAGAAACCCAAATATAACACCTGCAGACAAGCATCAACATTTCTCCCGAACAATTACATCAAGACTAAAGGAACATGTTACTGTTGATATGAAGGGAACAAGTGGACAGGCTACTGACAAGCTGCAGACAGATGAACCCAAAAATGATGGACCTACAGGTAATATATATATATACTGTCTATTTGAAACAGTTGCTACAAACACAGTTTGAATAGAGATTTTAAAAGTGGCTCCCACAGGAAATATTGCATGTTTGAGACCAACCAATACACCCTAGATGATGTTGTCAAAAATTATATCACTTTAATGTAGCAAAATCTCTGGCATGCTATTATACTCAATGTCCCTTCATTCGGACGTTACGATTGGCATGCAGCAGCATTGTTCTGGTCTATGTTAGCACAGACATATTCTCTTCACCTATTAATTTTGAATGATAAATATAGTTTAACCTTCATGTCCCCTGATATCAAATATATCAACACTAATTGATAAAAGTCTATCGGCAAGCTTCAGAGTTTTAAGCTTCTATCAACTTGTGTTAATATATTTGATATCAAAAGACACTCGGTTGAAATTATCTGTTTGTACGTGAATTGTAAACAGATATGATTGGAAAATACATTGAAAAACAAATCTAGTTGTGAAGATAAAAGGTCAATAATTTTAGAATTCAATCTCAAGACAGAAAAATATATGTCCCTAAAATTTAACAGTGCTTATATCACCAACTTTTGTTTGTGACTGGTCAGCACCGCTAAAACTCACCATAATTATCACACCTAAATAGTGAAATAGCACAAGACGAATTGCCAAATTATCTGTTCTATTCTCCTTGTGTATGTACAGACGAGTGAAGCACATGGCGACTTGCCAACTTCTCTGTTTCATTATTCTTGTGCATGTATAGACCAGAGAAGCACATGACGACTTACCAACTCCCTGTTCTATTTTCATTGTGTATTTATAGACGAGAGAAGCACATGACGACTTACCAACTCCTATGTTCTATTATCCTTATGTATTTATAGACCAGATAAGCACATGGCGACTTACCAACTCCTCTGTTTCATTTTCCTTGTGTATTTATAGACGAGAGAAGTACATGACGACTTAACAACTTCTCTGTTCTATTTTCATTGTGTATGTATAGTCCAGAGAAGCACATGACGACTTACCAACTCCTCTGTTCTATTCTCCTTGTGTATGTATAAACGAGTGAAACACATAACAACTTGTAAACTCTTCTGTTCTATTCTCCTTGTGTATGTATAGACGAGAGAAGTAAATGACAACTCCTCTGTTACGAGATAAACACACGACGACTTGATGAAAGTTTTGTCTGGCAAATAGCACTTATTATGAGATCACGAGCTTATCCTGATTTAGCCTAATGTTTTAAGGATGTCCTCGCCTTAAATACTTCTCTAAGGGCACAAGTCAGAGAAATACAAGTCACATTCACAAAGTGTAATCTAAATCTTAGGACGTGACTACGTTTTGCCAACACTAATGCCTCCATGGAAACACATCTACGTCCAGAAAACACTTTCAGGGGAGGAACTTTAACATTGTTATGAAACACCACCACATGAAACACCCGTTTCATTTCCGAACACAAATAGTGGCCATGGGACAGTGAACACTTCTTATCGCAACAGTCCCCTGTCACATAAACCGGGATGTAGTGTTCAACAGATGTCTATTGTAATGTAATGAGTCCTAATTAGTTGTCTTGTCTATGTAATCGGAAGTGATGTCACCCTGTATGTTGTCCCAGGTATTCTGTGTATAAACGTCCAGCTGGTCACACGTTGTTGTGTTGTCTCTGTCCTGTCATGTCCTAGTCCTGGGG
>JAULCD010222825.1:0-10503 GCA_032361085.1 Calliostoma canaliculatum
AGGATAGATTTTTCAAAAGAATAAGGCAGTCATTGCTTTTAAGTCTAACTAAAACTAACTCAAGATATTAAGGGTTAAACTGTGACAACCTTTGCTGTTAAAAATCTATCCTGTGGTCATTTGTTTAAAAGAGCTTCTGAAAAAAAACCCCAGTCAGTTTCGGTTTACTTTACACTTTTAAGTCATTGAAGAAAAGCTGGAGTCAAAATAAGCTCCACTCTTGAAGTAAATTTTTTGGGAAATTTTTTAAAAGTATTTCATAGACTAACTTTTGGTCTACAGTGATCTTATATTTTGATTTTATTATTAAAAAATTCCAACCACAATAGACTGTTGAAAATCTATCCTGTGGTCATTAAAAAATACACCCCATTTTTTTCAGGGTTAACTTAACAATTCAGTCACTAACAATATACGGGATGAGACGTTAATAAACAATTGTCTGTCTGATAAGCTTTTTTTATCTTATTTTTAATACAAAGATTATAAAGTCATTTCATAGGACATTCTGTCAATCCTATTACAATTAGGATAAGATCTGTGATTTTTTTCATAGCTTTACACGTTGATCAGATTTCGCTTGTATATAGACTGTGAAAGATTTAGTGGGTACATGTTCGGTCAACAACACTGTTAACCCATAAAGTGTTAAACTCAACGTCAGCCGTTTGTTCAAATTCAAAATTAAATGGACTGTTGGAAACCTATCCTGTGGTCTATTGTTTAAAAGAGCTCCTATCAGGAGCTCTTTTAAACAAATGAGCACAGGATAGATTTTCAACAGCAGTAAGTGATCAAAGTTTTATTTCCGACCAAAATTCATTCAGCACTGTAAGGGTTAAGTCAACAATATGGTGTTAGCGTTTGTGACAGTTATAACAAGCTTGTTGGGTTGTGGTAGACAGAACGACTTACCTTTTTACCTTGAAGGTGATAAGAAGTAGGAAAAACACTTGAGCTTTATCTGTTAAAGGGATGGCTGTTTTGAAGACAACTTGATTAGTTGTGGGAAAACTTTTCATGCTTGTATGTTTGTGTGTTTACACATTTTACCAATTTAGAATTGCGTAAGTTTGTGATAGGCTACGAGAACATACCAGATTTGGTTGCTGTTGTGATGGAAGAGACAAATTGACACGGAAATGTTTGACTAAGATGAATGAAAGGTTTGAACAGTTGAGAGTTAAAGCGTAATTTCAAACAAAAAATCTTGTGTTTGTTTAAATGTGTGGAGGTGAATGTTACCTTTTGATTTTTATTGTTTTCATAGTAAAACATATTAACCCTTAAAGTGCTGAATTGAGGTTGGTGCAATTAAAACAGTGACCTTGTGCTGTTAAAAGAATGCCCATAGTAATTTGCTTAAGAGCTCAAGAAGAAGCTCTTTTTAACAAATTACCACAAGATAGTTTTTTAAGAGTCTTAGGTTTGGTATTTAACAGTAAAATGAAAAAGACGTTCTTTAGCATTATGAGGGTTAAGTGTTATTTCAGTTAAACTCAAAACTGTGATGACCTTGTGGTGTTAAAAACCTACCCTGCGGTAATTTGTTAAAACAGCCTTTTAAAATTAATTTTAAACATTAAAATTACTCTGTTAGGGTTAAATTTCATCCTAATAATTTTTTTGTTCTATTTTATAAGGTTAATTTTATTTTTTTAAAAATTAGAATACTTTTCTGTTCTTTATATTTAAAAAAAAGTTTTAGTATCAATCTAAGAGCATTTTTAGAGTATAGCGATGAGAATTTATCTTTTCATCGAAAATGTCATTAAGATGAGATTTAAGTCTTCCATTATGAGATTATGCACTAGATTTTATGACATTTAATATGGGTTCACAGGAAAATAACCTTTCAAGACTTTAAATCAATAATAGCCTACAGTCACTGGGGTCCTCTTAACCCTTACAGTGCTGATTAGGGTAGATTTTTAAACTGTGACAACGTTGTGCTGTTGAAAACCTATCCTGTGGTAATTTGTTTAAAATAGCTCCTGAAGGAGCTCTTTTAAACAAATTACCAAAGGATAGGTTTTAATCAGCTTATTTTGGATGGAATTTTGACAATGAAATAGACTTGCTTAGCACTTTAAGGGTTAGGATTGAGATATCTGTTGGATATTTGAGTTTGAAAATTGAACTTCGGAGTTTGATGGTTGTGTGTTCAGCTGGTGAAATAACTAGGAGGTCTATAAAGTAGGTCGACACAAATGTCAAACACATTTTTTATTATTATATATATAGAATTATTTTACTTTTTTTTTTTTTAATCTATCAAACTGGATATCATGAATTGTTTTTTTATGTAAAGCGGAAAGTATTTTTAAAAAAAAAATAAAAAAATAAAATCATATTAATTAATCTACACATTATTAAACTTAGAGGGCGATATTTGTAAATACTAAAAATACATTGTCAAAATATAACAAATCTGTTTTAAAATTATTTTTGGGAACTTAAATAAATAAGTCTGTTTTTGATTGATTGCTCTAATTCACTCATGTTTAACCTATTTACAGGTTAAACCTAGAATGCATGAATAGCCTACATGTTATCTAATAGTAGCAGTTTATCTTAAGATATTCCTGGAGGCAAATGATCTACAACCGGAAAGGTCAAGGTCAATGAACTGTGTATGCAGGTCAACCTTTGAACCCAAATTTATTTCACCTGACTAAATTACCTGACTCATGTCCCCCTCGCCATAAATACATTTTCTGAAATGTAGATTTGTATGCAGTATATAACTGGCTTTGTCACATCTAAAATATAAGTTTAAGTTGATCTTTTACTTTTAGTAAAATATACTCAACACTTGTAGTGCTGAATTGATTTTTAAAGAATTTCAACTGTGACTACCTTGTGCTGTTGTGGTCGTTTATAGGAAAGAGTTCCAGGATCCTATTGATCAAATTAATCTTAGGCTTAGTTGATCGTAAGTGCTAAAACATAACATTGGTTTATGACTGTCATAACGCAGAAACTGCTTTGGAACTGGTGTCAGTTTTGGCACCAGTTCCACATTGATTTTGGCACTTCGACAGTCGTAAGCCTAGGATAAAAAACACATTGTTTCAAAAATTATCTATGATCATTTTAGCCTAAGATTTCTTTAAGGAACGGGGTCCTCAATAGGTTTCCAACACCCTATGTTGGATTGTGAATGTTGAAATAGACATATAAGGCCCCTGACATTCTAAGGCCGAATAAAAAAAATGTTGTGGTTCCGATTACTTGTCTTTAAAATTTAGGGTAGGTCGGTCGGGAATTATTTTTTTTTTATCAAAGTATTTTTTTCCTGATACCAAATTTTAACCATTGAAGTACTGAGTGGATTTCAGCCAGTCTTAAAACTGTGACCATATTGTGCTGTTGAAAACCTAACCTGTGCTAATTTGTTTAAAAGAGCTCCTGTAGGTTTTTAACAGCCTGTATCAGTTCGAATTTAATAACTAAAATCTGCAAATGTTGTGCTTAGCAGGTTTAATAAGATCAAATAGGTTTTCAGCTGCAGTAGATGATACAATGTTATTTTTTGTCATTGTGACAATAAAAAAGCTAGGGTCGGCACCCATAATGGAGGCACGGTCGGGTAATCGGAACCACAACATATATTTTGTGTGTGCCTAATTTACGATGTGGTACACTATGTCACTGCGTTAATGAGTTTGGTTTACAAATGACCCTAAAACAACATTGTAAACTAAGCACTTTCCAAAGAAAACCTTGCTTTTTTTTAGAAATGGCAGTTTACAACCAAGTTTTGCTTTTGTAAGTCAAACCATTTGCTCAAAAAAACCTGGTTTACGACGACTGTTTCACAAAAACATCATAACGCCATGAAAAAATATTATTTAACCAATCAAAATAAGCAAATAAAGACTGTTTCATTTATTTTCTCGGACTTTTGTTTTTTTAGCCTAGCCATATTACAAAAATACTATACGAGCCACATACAGAAACTGTGCACGGAGAAAATATAAATATAAGGGCTCACCGTCCATATATAAAATATAGGTTTGAACACAGCAATTATTGGCGGCATTTAAACCCTCATGCACACGCCATTCGATATGACATCAATGATGGGGGCCCATGGACGTGCAATGTGTTATTGCACGTGCAAATTATGTGCAGCTGTACACAGCATGTGCAACTCCAAACGTGCTGTCACTTCATAAACATGATCTTTGGCTATTAAAATATTCGAAACTTCTCAGGCGAAGGTACAAAGACAAATCATGCCATGACTAACAGCTGCACATGATGTGAATGATCTGAGCGAGATTGAGGCAACAACAGGTGGCAACACATTTCTAATGCCATCGTAACATGATATCGGCATTGGTCAGGCTTTATAAGAACACAAATGGCATTGCCGACCACCCACATTTCCCGCAGTAATTGGCGTCAACGTGTCTATCGGCGTTTGGGAGAACGTTGTGAACGCAACTGTTTTGTAGAGAGGGATCGTTTTATAGGTGGTTCTGTGATGATTTGGGGTGGGATAACAGCACGGCACCGAACCACTTTAGTGGTTGGTCAGAGCAATTATCACCGGTGTTGGTTACAGAGATCCAATTCTGAGGCCTGTGGTCATTCCTTTTTTGCAACGTCATGGCCTGGGATTGACATTTCAACACGACAATGTCGTCCCCACACGGCTAGGGTCGCAATGGATTTCCTTAAACATAGCAATGTCATGTTACTGCTATGACCTGAAATTTATCCAAATCTCTTACCAATAAAGCATGTGTGGAATGAAATGGAGCGCCGTCTGATTTGTCTTCCACTTCCTCTAGAAAACGTCCGGGACTTGGCACAGGATTTGAGTAGGATATGGCAGACCATTCCCCAGGCCTTCCATGCCCATTTGGTGGACTCCATGCGTCGTCAATAAATTGCTGTAATTTACGCATAGAGTGGTCATACCGTTATTGACTTTGTGACTGAGTTGTTTGACCCACTACTTTATTTTGATCTTCTTACGTCATCGTGGCAGATGTTGTTCAAGTTCTGTTGACAATTTCTTATGGTTTAATCATTCAGCTGCTAAAGCGTCTGCATCCTTTTGTTTTTTGCTGTGTTGTATTTCAATCCAGACTATATTTTCTCCGTGTATATTTTCTTTATGTGGCTAGTCGGCATCCATAATTGAGGCACGGTCGGGTGATCGAAACCACAACATATTTTTGGGGAGGCCTTACTAGAGGTTTTTTTTGTGCACAATTTCATTGGCTGAAAGGTCAATGTTTGTATGCTCCTAGCTACTGATTCAGTACCTGACTCTCAGTGCGTGGGCTTGTATCCTGGTCCCTGTTTCACAAAGCTGTTGATAAGGCCAAATAAAAAAAATGTTGTGGTTCCGATTACTGTCTTTTAAAAAATTAGGGTAGGTCGGTCGGAAATTATTTTTTTTTTCCTGATATTAAATTTTAACCATTAAAGTACTGAGTGGATTTTAGCCAATCTTTAAACTGTGACCATATTGTGCTGTTGAAAACCTATCCTGTGATGATTTGTTTAAAAGAGCTCCTGTAACAGCCTGTATCAGTTCGAATTTAATAACTAAAATCTGCAAATGTTGTGCTTAGCAGGCTTAATAAGAAAAAAATAGGTTTTCAGCTGCAGTAGATAATACAATGTTTTTTTTGTCATTGTGACAATAAAAAAGCTAGGGTCGGCACCCATAATGGAGGCACGGTCGGGTAATCGGAACAACAACATATTTTTTTTTTGCCTAGTTTACGATGTGGTAAACTATGTCACTGCGTTAATGAGTTTGTTTTACAAATGACCCGAAAACAACATTGTAAACTAAGCATTTCCCAAAGAAAACCTTGCTTTTCCTTAGAAAGTGCAGTTTACAACCATGTTTTGCTTTTGTAAGTCAAACCATTTGCTCAAAAAACCTGGTTTACGACGACTGTTTCACAAAAACATCATAACGCCATGAAAATATATTATTTAACCAATCAAAATAAGCAAATAAAGACTGTTCTCGGACTTTTGTTTTTTTAGCCTAGCCATATTACAAAAATACTATACGAGCCACATACAGAAACAGTGCACGGAGAAAATATAAATATAAGGGCTCACCGTCCATATATAAAATATAGGTTTGAACACAGCAATTATTGGCGGCATTTAAACCCTCATGCACACGCCATTCGATATGACATCAATGATGGGGGCCCATGGACGTGCAATGTGTTATTGCACGTGCAAATTATGTGCAGCTGTACACAGCATGTGCAACTCCAAACGTGCTGTCACTTCATAAACATGATCTTTGGCTATTAAAATATTCGAAACTTCTCAGGCGAAGGTACAAAGACAAATCATGCCATGACTAACAGCTGCACATGATGTGAATGATCTGAGCGAGATTGAGGCAACAACAGGTGGCAACACATTTCTAATGCCATCGTAACATGATATCGGCATTGGTCAGGCTTTATAAGAACACAAATGGCATTGCCGACCACCCACATTTCCCGCAGTAATTGGCGTCAACGTGTCTATCGGCGTTTGGGAGAACGTTGTGAACGCAACTGTTTTGTAGAGAGGGATCGTTTTATAGGTGGTTCTGTGATGATTTGGGGTGGGATAACAGCACGGCACCGAACCACTTTAGTGGTTGGTCAGAGCAATTATCACCGGTGTTGGTTACAGAGATCCAATTCTGAGGCCTGTGGTCATTCCTTTTTTGCAACGTCATGGCCTGGGATTGACATTTCAACACGACAATGTCGTCCCCACACGGCTAGGGTCGCAATGGATTTCCTTAAACATAGCAATGTCATGTTACTGCTATGACCTGAAATTTATCCAAATCTCTTACCAATAAAGCATGTGTGGAATGAAATGGAGCGCCGTCTGAGTTGTCTTCCACTTCCTCTAGATAACGTCTGTGACTTGGCACAGGATTTGAGTAGGATATGGCAGACCATTCCCCAGGCCTTCCATGCCCATTTAGTGGACTCCATGCGTCGTCAATAAACTGCTGTAATTTACGCATAGGGTGGTCATACCGTTATTGACTTTGTGACTTTGTAGTTTGACCCACTACTCTATTTTGATCTTCTTACGTCATCGTGACAGATGTTGTCCTGTTGACATTTTCTGATGGTTTAATCATTCAGCTGCTACAGCGTCTGCATCATTTTGTTCTTGCTGTGTTGTATTTTAATCCAGACTATATTTTCTCCGTGTACATTTTCGTTATGTGGCTGGTATATAATGCTACTTTTGTTCAAAATGCCTAATTTTTAGTTGTGTGACCAAGATGGCCGAGACTAAACTTGGTAACTTTATTAATCTGTTAATTGACAATGTTGGTGATAATAATTTACAAGTATAAAAAATAAACTAACTTAAAACCAATCATACCCCATACGTATTTCTGTTTATTCTTTGTAATGATCTTAAAAAAGATAACTTGTAAATTATGTACACTGATATGACATTAAAAACGAGATGAACCTAAGATTTAATAAAAGAAGGAGGTGTGTTTTCTGTTTCAGAATGTTCAAGAAAATGTTTTTACTTTTTCGCAAGATGGGTGTTTACTCTCTCAGAAGAACGAAATTTGTTTCTGGAGAAACGAAAAGGAAGGTGTTTACTGCTTTAGAAAGAAAGAACATATGTTTATTGCAACCTTGGAAGAAGTAGTAACTATACAAAACAATGTTAGTGTAACAATGAAAACAAATAATATTTCCTTCGTCAAAGGTAGAATATATTAAACCTACGTAGGATACACGAAGCCCTATGTAGAAGATACTGTACATATCTGCTACCGAACTTCATCCATCTGAACCCACTTTCCCGTCTGTAACACTATGCACTATTTTGTGCTAATATGTACCCCTCTGCAATCATACATGCATTATTTTGCTTCCACACTCATTTGTTCCTATCTGTTTCAACCTGCACCCATCGGCTTCCACCTGCACCCACCAGCACAAACCAGCCCATAACAGCACTCACAAGCACGCTCACACTTACCCATTTGCTTACATATGCAACACCTGCTCTCATTTGCAAACCAAGTTTCTTTTAACTGTACCCATTTGTACTAAAAAATGCACCCATCTGATCCAGCTTCTAACTACCCGCTCCCCGTTAACCCTTACCGTGCGGCATAGTTTTGGAAAAGTGATTGTGAGTGAGGATTTTTCAGGATTTCGCCTATCAAAATTAGTGCCTCACCCAACATCACTGCCGGTCTGTTCATGCGGCTCTCGGAAATATCCGGGTCAGGCTACTAGTAGCCTGACCCGGATATTTCCGTGAGCTGCACGGTAAAGGTTAAACCAGCCTTCATCCAGTTGCTCTTAAACCGCACTAATGTAAACCAACCTGCACCCATTAACTTCGAGTTGTACCCACCTTAACTCATCTCAACCATCTGTCCCAATCCAGACCTGGTTCTCGTGCTTAGGCTAAGTTGATCGTAAGTGCTGAAATATAACATTGGCTTACAACTGTCGTAGTGCAGAGATCGCTTTGGAACCGGTGTCAATCGGCACCAGTACCAAATCGGTCTTCGCGCTACGACAGTCGTAAGCCTATGGTAAAAACAACTTTATGATGACATTATATCAAAAATCACTCACGATTAACTTAGCTTAAAATCGCTTTAAGGGACGGGGCCCTGAACCCATCTAAACCATCTGTCCCCATCTGTTCACCTTCATTACCTGCTTCCACCTCGACACAGTTAGCTATAGGCTCCTACTCACACCACTTTGCTTCTGGACCAACATAAACACATCTGCTGTCACCCGCACCCACCTACATACAGTTTACTTAAGGCCAAAAAAATAAATGTTGTGGTTCCGATTACATGTCTTTAAAATTTAGGGTAGGGTGGTGGGGAATTTTTTTAATTTTTATTTTATCCTAAAGGAGCTCTTTTAAACAAAGTACCACAGGATTGGTTTTAAACAGCCTGTATCAGTTGGAATTTGTACACTAAAATGAGTGAATATTGTGCTCAGGTTTTCTGATACAGTTGACGACACACTGTTTGAGTGTTGTTTTGTTTTCATTATGATAATAAAAACGTTAGGGTCGGCACCTGTATTGAAGGGAAGGTCGGGTAATCGGAACCACAACACTAGGCCCATATGTACCTACCTGAAGCTTAACAATTTTGCTCCCTTCAGCTTCAAACCACACTGCACTTCTCCCTTCGCTTATTTGCACCCACCTGCATCTATCTACTCTTAATGTGTACCTTTGTGTACCCACTTATAACTTTTTTCATCTGCACCAGCAAACTTCAACTGACAACTTTGTGAAACGGCATCCAGGAGCCTTTTTACTCCCTTCACAAAGATGTTACGACGCTAAATACACTGCTCTTCCACCAACATGCATCTGTTTCCACTGCTTCCAAAGACACTCTCTAAAACCAATATGACCTCATCTACTTCCAACTTCCACCTGTACCATATGCATCCACCTGTACCATATGCATACACCTGTACCATATGCATCCACCTGTACCATATGCATCCACCTGTACCATATGCATCCATCTGTACCGCATGCATCCACCTGTACCATATGCATCCGGCTGTACAATATGCATCAACCTGTACCGCATGCCCCCACCTGTACCTATATTCACCCACCTGCCTCACTTTGGACTTACATGTACAAGCATAACCTGGAAAGTAGATCGTTGTTGCTGCATTTGCCTCCCTAGAAGCGGGCCCCTCGGTAAAGTGACAGCCACCATTTAAGAAGTAACACCATTGACAGTTTGAGGCCAACCGACAAAGTTCGGTGCATTCCACGTCGTCTGTAACGCCTACGATCGTAAGCACGGTTATTGCAACTATGCTTTCCGATGGGAACGACCCCACGCATTCATTGGCTGCAGATTAAATAACAATACATTACGAAATAGTAACCACTAAACACATGAAATGTTAGAAAATTGTATATAAATATATTGATAGAAAACTTGAAGCAACGTCAATATTTTCCGAGGGTGTCTCGTATGAACTAAAATAACTGTATATCACCGATTAGTTACCGAACTGGCTTTTCACTGAGGCTGTGTATTGCACCCCGTTTTTTTATTGCGATATACTGCGATATGCTTCTATGGATTGAAATACATATTGCAATATATCGCAACAGAATAAAAAAAAAATTGTTCACCATGTAATCTTTTATCTAATTTTAATGTCTACATTGACATTTAAATAGGCTGTTGAGAACCTATCTGTTACTAATTTGTTAAAAAGAGCTCCAATCGAATAATCACAGGTTATCATTACAGGGCCTATAAGATGCACATATGTAGCAGTCACCCCTCCCAGTATTTATGGCAAAAGGATATTGAAGCTACACTTTACTCATTTTACAAATGAACAAAATGATGTTTCGGACAAACAAATACGTTACCAACAAATACGTTACTGGTAACATGCACTGGAAAAAAATTATAGAAATTATTTAGCGGTTTTCTATTGGTTTGATGAG
>JAULCD010222936.1:0-10503 GCA_032361085.1 Calliostoma canaliculatum
CTTTGGAAAGTGCACAGTTTACAACCATTTTTGGCATTTGTTAACGAAATCCATCAACCCACTGACATGGTTTAGGACGTCGTAAAGTTATGACATCTTTGTAAAACGGGCCCCAGGACTTTTTAACTAAATTCATGCATATCCAACATAATCCCACTTAACGTAAAGCTATAAATGAATTTGGCTGAAAACTTTTGTGATTAATGCTAATGTAACAGCGTGCGGGAGTCACTAAAATAAGAGAAAAACAATATGCAGAATATACAGAATAGCCACGTCATAACTAATAGCATAATCATTAATGTTGTTCTTACTTTATCAAACCAACTTACAATAAAAAGTTAAATATTCCCAGTCTCAGTATTTTAAGTATTTTAATGGGATTTTTTTGTTTTAGTACCGTTTTCGACTTTTAATATTTTCAATTGTAGATGAGCCTTTCTGTCCTGAGGTTTCCATTTTCATTAAAAACAGTAATTTTTGTTGCGTTGCGCTACTTTACAGTTCATATGTGCAGTCTAGAGTCGCGCAACGCAACAGACGGTCTGGTTGCATAAAGCATAGCATTTTCCATTTGTTCAGCAGTTTAGGAACCCATGGTTATAATGGGGGCGGGTTAATAACTAGTCACAATCTCATAATAAGGTGATATCAATCCATTCACACACCATTAGTAGTAAAGTACCGTACCCCAGAACCAGAAGTGACCTCTGCGCATGCGCGGTCACGTGACCGGAAGTGGGTTCCTGCGCATCCGGGACGTGACCTCACACATCACGTGACCGGAAGTGATGTCTGCGCATCCCGGAAGTGATGTCTGCGCATCCCAGAGGTGACGCCACACGTCACGTGACCGGAAGTGACAGTGAAAGGCGACGATGGTATGTGTCTTTCAAGTGTGTGTAGCAATTTAATTTACACACACTTAAACGTGCCATCCCAACGCGCCCCTTCTGCATACACGGGCCTATAGCCAAAACATTTTTCACACTGCCAAGCAGCTAGCTGGTTGTCCATGATGCTGATACACGGGTTTAACCAATCAGAAGACAGGGATTCTAACCAATCAGAGCACGAATACCACTGTCTTTTATCCAATCAGTGCAGAGAAGCTTAAAGAAGGGACCAATCACAATAAAACAGCAAAGTGTCTTTTCGAGCCGCTTTGTGACTATATAAGAGAGAGAAACTGTTTCCATGTTCATCACTTTGCCATCTCAAGATGTCATTCAAGTGCAACAAGTGTCAAACTGACAACCACAGCTACCTGTACTGCCCGAAGGTGTCATGCAGCCTTTGCAACTCAACTGGACACAGGGACTATGTCTGCGAACTTAAACCTCCTCCAGCTTGCTACAACTGTAATGAGGTCGGACATTACTACACATTGTGTCCTGCACCCTGCAAGTACTGTCACCAGGAGGGTCATGTCTGCTTCAAATGTCCAACAAGAGCTGCCAAGAAGGACCCACCAACAAAACCACCCATGAAGACTCCTCAATCTTGCTACAACTGTAATGCGGTCGGACATTACTACACATTGTGTCCTGCACCCTGCAAGTACTGTCACATGGAGGGTCATGCCTGCTTCAAATGTCCAACAAGAGCTGCCAAGAAGGACCCACCAACAAAACCACCCATGAAGACTCCTCAATCTTGTCACAACTGTAATGAGGTCGGACATTACCACACATTGTGTCCTGCACCCTGCAAGTACTGTCACCAGGAGGGTCATCCCTGCTTCAAGTGCCCCAAAAAGTATGCTAGGAGGAGAACAGTATCACCATCGTCCTCGTCGTCATTTTCGTCGTCATCATCGTCATCAACATTAATGCCGTCATCATCCAGGAAGAGGTCAGCAAGTGTGATGCAGCCATATACATTCAAGGAGCAACAGAAAACCACCCCTGAGAAAATGCAGTATGCCGCCATGGAAATCTGAAAAATGCAGAGTGACTCATGTTAAGTCTCATCAACAAAGTCAAGCTAACAGAAGATGTGCAGTCCATTATCCTTGCCCTAGACTGTTTGCATGCACGCATAAAAGAGATGTTAAATATCTTTTATGGCTTTTAAAGAAAGATGAAATCACAGGTCCATCAGCCCCCAAAAGGCCAAGACTTGACCAGGAAGACATTCCCTGTGATGCTGATGATGAAATGCTTGCCAAATGTCCAGAGGATTAAGCACTCATGCTTTTTCTAATTCAAACGGCCCTTTTCAGGGCCACCCCACTAATTCAAAAGAAAACTTAATTTCCAATGCTTATTTGTCTTTACTGAATAAAAAAAAAACAAACTCAAGGTCAGGTTACCAAACCTCTCGTGACTTATGACGTCATCCTATGACGTCACTTGCAGAAAAACGCGGAAACGTCAACGTGACGTAAAGGCGGGAACGTCGGTGACGTCATCGACGGTCTCGTGACATGTGACGTCACGTTGACGTTACATAGCAACGTCACTGGAAGTGACGTCACATAGCAACACTTCCGGGATGCGCAAACACCACGTCCGGTCACTTCCGGGATGCGCAGACACCACGTCCGGTCACGTGACGTGTGGCGTCACTTCCGGAATGCGCAGACATCATTTCCGGGCACGTGACGTGTGACGTCACTTCCGGGATGCGCAGGAACCCACTTCCGGTCACTTGACCCGCGCATGCGCAGAGGTCCCAGGGTACTGTACTTTACTACTAATGCAGCATGCAGAAAAAATGCAATCTTTGGCCTTTAGTCTCTTCTTTGATCTCTGCCTTTTTACAAACAACATTTTTTTAGCTAGAATAGCATTTACTGCCCAGTGAAAACGTTCTCGGAGACTTGTGATTTGGTTCTGGAGAGGTGGTTAAAGACTAACGTTTGCTGCAAATCTTTTTATAGAATTTCTATTCCATCAAAAGCACAATGACTTATTGCAAAGAAATAACACTCTGCTTTTAGCCCAAAGTCGTTTTCATGGTGACAAAAATTTACAACTGACTCGTTTCTCCATCACTAAAATAGGTGATTGTTCTAATTCTTGGAAGACAAGATGCAATGTGTTGCAGGATGAGTTTGAGAAAGGCATGGACAGTAACAGTATCATGTTTCAAACAGTCACTTATTACTGTCATGTTCATATGTTTCTGATTTTGTCCTTGTCTGTAGTATAACACTACGGGGTGCACTGTTGCTTGAGAACTGTCCCAATAAAACCCCTGAAAAGAATCCTGTACCACAAAAGAATAATTCTCAGCAAAATTGAGAATAATTATTGTAGTAGCACCTTTAAAAGTATCGAGAACTAAGGGATGTTGTGGTAAGATTGGTTCAATCTGTATGCACCCAGACTTCATCGTCTCCATTCGGTGCTTCATTCTTGAGGCCTAACATCTTTGGATGACATCTTTTAGTGCATCAATTCCAGGACAGTCGCCACAGCGATACAGCATACACGCTTGTGACTGGACATTGCACACAACATTCCGTAGGATTTCCTGAATACTTAACCACAATCCAGACAGTGCAGCAAGCATTAGTTTGACATTTTGTTTGTGAATTGTGAACCTTTTAATCATTTATGTCGAGAAATGTTGTCGCTTTCAAAATATTGTAACTCTCAGTAACACTTCTTGTGAAATCAGCATTATTTATTGAGAACTCCACTTTGCTTTACCATATATCTTGTAGTGCCAAATTCATAGACAGTTTGTTGGGTTGTCAAAATTGAGGTAGCATGGAAAGGAGCTGCATTTGCACAGGCCGTGAACATGATTTAAACTTTGCTATTATTTGTTTTATTAGTTCATTGAAGTTTGGAAGGATCTATTGCAAATATTTTCATTTGATTCATTGTGTGAAACTTTCTTCCTAATTGTCTGTGGATAAAATGGTGTCAAACCTCCTTCAGACAATCTTAGCCCATGAGAGCCCATCTTATAAAAAAATCAAGATAATCATGGAAATTTGCATGTGCACAAGACTGGATTCTGTTGTATTTAGAGATTGTAAGTATGATATGGACACTGACAGCAATTAATTTAAAGCAGTTCTGTCCACATTGGTAATACCACCGACACTGTTTCCTGACACTTTTGTTGCTTTCAGCCATTGCATTGTGGCTGAAACACCTTGTGGCACCAACATAAACTGAGGGGCAAAAGAAACGCCCCTATACATTTAATTAACCACAAACTAAACAACCTCAAATCTTTTTTATGATTATTGTTTTAATTGAAAGTACAATCAGTTATTGTCCGATGTGTAAAGTTAAAACAACATTGAATTAGCAATTACAGTTCTGTTGACACGTTCGACGTAATTGGGGTCGATTGTTCCGTATTAGAGCACACACACAATGCGCAGTAAATGGTATGCAAGCATCAGACGGCAAAATACCAGTCCAATATCGAGTATGCCTTTCTCTAGAAACGAGGCACGTCTGGACACGACGCGGTATAGAGTAGACAAGTCATCTGACAACGTGAGGATTCGAAGCCATTCTTCCTGCAGAGCTTGTATCAGTGCATTTCTAGTCAATGAAGGCTGTGGACGCTCCCGATTCTTACGCTCAAGATGGTCCGAGAGGTGTTCAATTGGCGACATGTAAGGAGATCTGGCTGGCCACGGCAAAACATTAATGTTGTTCACGTTCAGAAAGTCTCTTGTGACAACGGCGGTATATAGGGTCGCTGAATAGTTCTCTGAGTCAATTTTTCTGCTGCCAATATGACATGGTTCTGGCCCTCTGTCTCTCTGACGTCGATGTTCAGGCGTCATGCCCTTGGACGGGCACCTGGACGCTGTTACTCCATTAATAGGATGACCAAGGCTTTTTCTAGCTGAAGACATCACTGTGAGAAATCTGTTCCATAAGTAAAGTAAACCAAAATGGCGGTCTTCCTAGAGATAGGGTCGTGATTTTTTATCCAGACTTCTCACTAATCTGACGATCGTACTCTTTGCACAGCCAAATAATCTGGTGTGTGATTGTGATTCTGGGTTGCGCCAACTTGCAACTTGATCATTCACTTTGTTCTGCAGTTAGTCGAGGCAGTCAACAGTAAAGAAACATGACATTTCCATTTGTGTTTTAACACCCCTTTTTATACGGGTATTTTTTTGCAAGTTCTTGTGATTAAAGTCAATTTACACGCAAACTGTGCAGTAAGTGCAATAATATTCGAGAGATTTCAATGCAATTTCCAGGTGTATAGCAACATTGTTAACAATACCAACGGTTTTTTTTTATTGTAGGGGCGTTTCTTTGCCCCTCGATTTATGATAGAAAAATACAACCGAAAATTTTTCTTTCAGATCACACCGAATGACCTAATGAAGGGTCAATTTTGTGATAGGCTAGCTTCATGAGTTTTAGACAAAATGCAACAAAATAAGTATCAACAAAATATCATACCTTTAATTTTAACTATCTCAACTTATAAGGATATGCGAAGAGCGCGCAGGAATAACCCGCTTAAACAGGTCACTGTCGTGTCATATTTTTCTTCCAGGTTCAGGAAAAATTTAAGGGAGGTAGCTGTGATCCAAGGGCATATACTTGAGTTTAATACAAATAAAAAAAACCTTAAAATCCCTACCCAGTTTTTTAATGAACTATTTTTTTTATTAACATTGATTTTTTAAAACTAGAAATTTTACTCTCGGGATTTGTTTATTTTTTCGTCTTTATATAATGAGAAATAAATAATAAAACTTTCACGACTGTGCGAGAGTTTATAACATGGTGATTTGTTCCATTTTTTGCCGAGAGGATGTATCATGAAATGAATACACGCTAAACAGTAATGCATAAAAAAATTTAAAAATCTTGTTATAACTCTGTTATATCTAGTTAGTACTTTCATTGTCTATTTAAATTATTTCTATATGGCTCGCTAAATTTTGTTAAAATCACGTACCATAATAAGGTCTTTTTCTGCAATCGTTTAAAATGTATCTAAACTTTACACACTCATAACATAGCTCATTTCTTAAATGTGTGCAATTGCAAATGTAAGTATCTACACAAATATATTGACAACGTATTTACAAAAAAACACAGAACACTCAAATAGAAAATAATAATATTATTGTGATTTTATTTTTATAGAAATGTTTCTGTGCCCAACTTTTTCAAGCCTCCTAATGCCAAAATCAATGTGAATTGGAAAGAAATTTTGTGTGTGTGTGTTGTGTTCTATGCATGTTCTACACACTGGTGTTCAAATAAAGAGAATCAGTGACATTAATAGGAAGGCCTTGGTCGAATTGATATGGACTGACTCTAATGTATTTAACTATATGCAATTGTACTAAGGCAATACTCATATAAATAGAAATACAAAGCTACTAAAATATTCACATAGACAATAGCTAACGCTTTACTCAATGACTTAGACATGCAGCACAAAATGACTACTTTATTTGTATAAATGATGTATCACACTATTACGATGACACATACGAATGGGCATTTATCAAAATAGAGGTCATGAATACTATTATTCTACTTCTATAAACATCTTACATGTAAAAATTACTTCCTTTTTATAAATAGGTAAGCGATATTGGGATACAAAGTAAAACATTTTTTTAAACTAACCCGTAAATTAACTAAAAAGATGAAGAAGTGTAATTCGTCAAAGCTGTTACATTGTCTGTGGTATAGCTCACGGCTTCTTAATGGTATATTGTGGTTTGCACAGCTGAACTAAAGGTTGTTAGTTTTATAGTGTGACCTGGTCACATAATAATTGAGCAACTAAAGAAATGCTGATCGTTCAAGTAATCACACCTGATATTGACAACAGCAGAAAAGAAAAGCATGCAGTTTGAGGACGGGAGAGCTTGTGGAAGAAATGAAATTAGAGATAAATTGATTGCACTGTAACTTGAACAAGTTACATTAATAGAATATTAGTGAACCTGAAATAAAACATATTCACACAAAACATTATCTACAAGTAAAATGTCACTCAGACTTCACGAGATGAAATATACGTCGTACTTGACAAACAGCTGCCAATAGTCTATTTGTTATATTCACTTTTGTAAAATTTACTGCTTTTTGTGATCAAATTTCTCATGACAAAAATTTGCTGAAAGCGACTCCAAAGCGTAGTAATACATTGACTGAGTTTTACTTCTTGTATCAATGCTGTTGACACCGCACAGAAATCTAGTTCGAAGTTAATGGCGTATTCTTAATGAGAAGTGTTGACATGTTTGACTTTTGAATGTATTGCACGTTTTTTTATCACATACTTATTAATGTTGATGTAACAGTTCTTGCATATGTTGTATTCATTCAACTGAAGTCAGCCAAGCGCACCCCTGCCTCATGAATGTGTTTGTGCAACTGACATCGATTTTAATCCCGATTTTAAAAACTTTAATACAACAAATTTCATTTCTATCAATGAACGAAGTAGAATAGAAAAAAGTACATACCAGAATTTGAACATTTGACGAAGCATTTTTAAGTAAAGGCCTTGAAAATATTTGAATTTTTCTGAAGAACTTGACGTTTATACGACAGTTACGCGTCAAACGAAAATTGCAAAGCGAGCTAACTCTAATATACAAAACAGAACCCGCAAGCTCCGTTCATCACACACAGTTGTGAGCATTATAAACGCGGTTGAAAATGTCAACTTTGTTGGCTCACGCGATTAGATAGTCATGAATATCACGACATTTACGAGAAAATGTCCTATTTGATATTTTAAAGTGATGAAATATGCAGACAAATGCAGTAACTCTTTATTTAGTTAAAGTAGTTCCGTCCAAATGTGTTATATTCACTCGAGTTAAATAACATGTTATTTAACTCGAGTGAAAATATGATTTTTATTTTAACCGAGAGAGGCAGTAGTTTATCACTTAAAATATAATAAAGTTTGGTACTGCAACAACTTTTTTATATTTCAAAGTTCCCATTTAGACATTTTCATGTAAAGTATAAACCAAACTGACAACATGGCCACAATGGACGACTTGATTGAAGAGATTCTTGCAGATATGCTACACCCTGTCCTAGAGGGTTAGCAGTTTATCAACTCTCATACAGGGCCCCCTTCTCCATTTAGCCCCAGATGACAAATGGGTTAAACTTCTTCACGAATACAAAGACGAATTTGAAGTTAATGGGGTCGGTGCTGTCTTTTCCACGTGATGGGTAGAAGCTGAAGATCCACTTGACATTTGCTTATGGTATGCACACCAGAGCGGGCAGACTGGCACTGGTCGGTCACATGACAGACAAGAGGTTCCTGTCTGAGCAGAAAGAAGATGGGTGGTTGAAGATAAGTTTGACCCAGTCCGGGAAGGAACAAGCCCTGGTGTTTTAATGCGTGTTTTATCAGGAACAACTTTGCTTATGGATTACACACTTCTTTATTTACAATGTGCTGAAATTTCACCCAGGGTAGAAAGACTGACGAAAAAAGAATGACCCGTAGACTTGTGATTGATAATAGAGTGCTAGACTACCTAGTCAAAGACACCCGCCAAAGCGGCACCTTGTTTGGAGCATCGATAAAATGCCCACTGGGACACATCCTTACACACTACATTTGCTATCAGCCCCAGTACCCCCACTTCGGGACATGAACCTCCTCTCCATGCGTGTGAAGTTCGAACAAGAGGAAGTTGTCAGGGTGGCCACTGATAACATATACCTCAAGACAACAACGATGCACAAGCTCAGAAGGGTCAAGGTGTATGCGGCCCCCTAAGCCTGGGGCTGCAAAGACGAATGTGTCATCTGTCTCACAGGGAATCTGCATCTCCCTCCAGTCACTGCAGACTAGTGGCGCAACAAGGAAAAACTTACATGCCATGGAACACGCAGGCTACCTACCTAAGCCCGAATATATAAGACAACAAAAAGACATGCCTAACTCAATTGTGCCATGCCACAACAACCAATTGACCAGTCACCAATTAAACTTACTCAATGGCGGGGGAGGTAGCGGCGAAATCACGAAGCAGTTGAGCAGTTGAGCTCTTTAGCGTCAGAGACCCACTAATCTTCACCCCACATAGACTAGCCAAAGAGATGCGTACCAGAGGAGTTAAGGCCCAGACCTATCACAACTTCTTCTGCTGGAGTGGTCAGACTGAGTAGACCCCGAAAAGAATGAGTCAGAAGTGCATCCCCCAGTTTCTCACAAATTCGTCAGAATATTGACAATCTGGCTTTTATTACATGTTTTGTCATACCATTTTCTGTTCTTATGTGATTGTAGATTTTAAATTGACAATATTTAACAGTTGTGACATTACAAGCAGATTAGATTACATGCGGCAGAGTTTAATCCATGTGATCCTCTGCTAGATTGTGATTCAACATTAGTTGATTTTGAAAGGGTATTGGTAAAAACCTTGAAGCAGCTGTAGTATATACTTGTACTGCTGCAGTACCTAATGTCTTAGTCATCATTCCGCCAAGCTTCATACCATGAATTGAAGACAACCTCTCAAACCAATAGTAGGTATATGCATTAGACTTGAAATCCAGTTGGTTATTCCAACGTAGGTTTGAATCCTGTTCAGGGGACAACTGAGCGCTCAATCCTACCTCTTGCAGTGGTTTCGGTTTAGAAACATTCGTGGAAACGCAACAATTTCGTGCAGTAAGCACGCTTCCACTGTGCACGCTTGGTTTGAACAGTGATTGCAGGGAAATGAGGGTGGTTGTCGAATGCAATGAACATTTTAAAATTGATTAGTTGTTAATCTTTACCATATGTAACAGCACTGTCAATTAACACATTAATACCCACTAAGAGAATACAAAGATGAAACCACAATTAGAGCCAGTTCAACAACTACAGGTAGAACGAGTTCTACCATCACAGACGATAAAACCAGTTCAACATCCACAAATGAAAACAAAGAATCCTAAACATGGTACAGCTAGAAAAAATGTGTTGAGGCATGTAAGGCTAAACAACTCACAGAGATACAAAAGATTAAGGCAGGGTATCATGATAAAGAGTTCTACAACCCCACTCCACCCCACAGAACTTAACCCCACAGCACTCTTTAGACTCATTCTCAGAAAACTGGCCCAATTGATGTCCTCAGTCACTGAATGATAAATCTAATACGTATTTACACCCAGCTTCAGGAACTTATCATGCAATAGACTTAACCATTGCTGATCGGTCCCTTTTACAGTACATGACGAATGTTCGGTAGTGACCATGTTCCAGTGGTGTTAGAGCCAATGGAAGCTTCCCCTGAGGAACATACTCCTCGGTTGAAATTCGCAGAGGCAGACTTGGCAACCATTGCCAGCCTCTGTCGAACTTAAGTGAGTGAGTAAGTTAGTGAGTTAGGGTTTAACGCCGTTTTCAAATTTGTTTCAGTTATATCACGGCAGTCAGATTTTACAGCAGGGGAACACCTAGTGTGGCTCTGTGAAACCTGCGAGTTTTGGCTGGTACTGACGAACCAAGGGTGATGCTAGCATTGCACCCTATCCTCACAGCCCTGTGGAACAGTTCTCCACT
>JAULCD010223047.1:0-16342 GCA_032361085.1 Calliostoma canaliculatum
ATGCAGAAAGGCATGATGGTGTGTCATGATTAAAAGTTACTTGGAATATGCCCATTGACATCTTTAATTTAAAAACACTTTGCCAATTGCGGGGGGTATAGCTTGACCATGTCAGCTGCTTGTTTTTTCTGTGTTATGCATGCAATCAATATTGACTTGTTAATTCTGGGATTCGAACCTGTCTCCCAGTTAATAATTCATACTAAGCGATAAATCATTGCTTCTCGCATTTTAACTATCGGTTTTAATGATTTTTTTATCACCGACCACAGCGAGATTCACAATTTTTCGACAGCCACGGGTTCAAATTGTGTATCTGTAATAAGTCGTGTGTCTATCACTATTGGTAAATGGTCTTCACCTTGTGCCATCTGTGTTTACACTGGGCCTGCTAGTGATTGGGTGTTACTGTCACTCAGGAGCGTGGTTTGACCCCATTCTTCATGTCAGGGAGAACTGAATGTGAATTTCCTGGTTCCCACAGACCTGGATGTTTCCGTCGGATTCTTACCCGATTGTATGCATGACTACAGGTAAAACATAAGATTTTTAGATTAAAATCACTGTTTTAATATCTGTAGGCATACATACATATCACCCTCCAACCATCTCACTGGGAAATTGTTTCCCGCCTTGTATAATGCGTTGGGCTGAGAAAAAGTGACAAGTTGACAGGCGGTGCGCGCGCAGGTGCTTGGGAGTGTAAACTAGATTCAATTTGCTCATGTGCTTTCCAGTCGCAAGTTGCGATTTACGACTCGCGTCTGAGAAATACCCGATTGTATGTATGCCTACAGATATTAAAACAGTGATTTTAATCTAAAAATCTAATTTTTCATTACACAACAATGTTCAGTAAAACAATTTACTAACAACAAAAAAACAAAAAAATTCTAACGTAGATAAATCAAATTTAAGAAAATAATATTGTTAGTCCAAACGGACCAAATTGCACTGCACAGCCATCCGGGTTGCGCCGTGGGCTTGCTTTGAAATTTAATTTGAAAAGTTTACCATTCGTGTTGCGCCATGGGCAGGAACATTCTTAAAAGAACACTGCATGGAGATGGTTAAATGGAAATTTAATGGTACTTGCTTTCCCCTTGGTGACTCCTCCTTGGTTGTCTGCCCATGAATAATACACATCACTGCTTATTGATTCACGTTGCTGACAGCTTGCCGAATTTCGTTCTCTCAGATCTTCCTGATCTGGTGTTTATTTTTCACAATTCTAATCTTAAAAGAAAACCTACATATCCTGTAAGTTACTTTCTTTTATCTGTATTACAAGTTGTCTTTTTCACGGGTTTTACATTTGTGCTGACTTGTATTTATCATCTATCGGCGCGCTTGATTCATCACCCAACATGGCGCTGAAGAAAACTTGTGTTGACTGTGGACACACGTTGTCCATGGTAAACCCGCATCCTCGGTGTCCTGATTGCCTTTTGAAATTGGGTTTCAAAGACTGCACTCTTGAGAGAAAATGCACAGATTGTTCTCATTTGTCAAAAAACGATTTTGTTTTCTACATAAAAGCTTTGACGCGTAGAGCCTCAGACCAAAAACATAGTGTCAAAATCGTCTAAAGAAGACAAAGTACTTACGATGATGATCCCGGCTGATGAGACCATCGGCGCCCCTGCCTCCGAACAAGATGGTTTTGATTTGTCAAAAGAATTTGACACTGTATCGGAGCCTGCTTACTCGCGACATCTCGACCCCGAGTTCAAATCTCACCGGTCCGTCTGTCCACTTATGACCTGCCTGCCGATTCGACACCTGCTCCCGATCCCCCTCGATCGGTGGTCACAGCACCAACAGTGACCCCTAAACCGGTGATTATACCGGCGCTTCCGAAGGTTTATTCGGCCGTTGCGCAGGCCACATTCCGTAGTGAGAAAGACAGGAAGAATGAGAGATCACGAACGAGATCTCGGTCTCTTTAGAGATCCCGGGACCGATTCCACCGACGTGATAAATCTTATAATCGATCACACCGATCCTGATCCTATATCGTTCGAGATCTGGCTCTTGATTCTGTTCTTAAATCTCATCATGACCGTCGCTCCCAATCACATCGAGGTTGCTCTAGATCTCGATCCCGATCTTGCACCCGATCTTGATCCCGAGCGCATCGATCGAGTGCGGTCACATCTGGTAGCCACACCTGGTACTACACCCGATCCTCAACCGAAGCAACAGCCTACCTGAGAGGAGATGTTTAAACAGTTCAATAAGGGGTCTGCCCCTCTTCTAAGCAGAAGAAGTAACAAACTTCTACGACCGTGGCGATTCGGAAACCCTCTCCGCCTGCAGGTAACGATGACGTTACTTTACCAGACAGTCCCCTGCGTGCTATTTGCGAAAGCAAAGTGGTGGCCTTTATGGCCAACTACTTTTGTGCACCAAACAGCAATGCTCCTAACGCTCAAAAGTACAGGATGGAAAAGTATCCATCGTCTATCACGCTTCCTCTGTGACGCTGTTCACAAAATTGGTTGACGACATGGACGAGTCCTTTAAAGTTGCCTTACCATCTAACTCCTTCAACCACACTCAGGTACAATCGAAGTACCCTCTCCACAACATCCTGTACATGCGTCCCATGACAAAAGATTGAGACTGGGAAATTCTGATGGAGAGTAAATCTGGCTATGGATGACATGGCGCGACATCAACTACTGCCACTGGGGATGCTTTCACACTAACATGAGTGTGCAGCAACTACATTGTCACTATGTATGGAATTCCCCGAAGACGGTCATTTCCTAATGACAATGTTGACATCTATGGAGCACCACACTAAGGATGCGGTAGATCATACTCGCAGCCCAACTTACCCTTTGTCGACACCAGGGGTTCCTCTCGTACGAGGAAATGCCTGAATGTAATTGTGACTCTCTACTTTGTGGCCGCCGATCTTCAGCGCAGCTATACGATGGGAAACTTCCGATGGTACTGGACAAGCTTGCTTTGGAGTCGCAAAAGCAGCTTGTTGTCATCACAACAACAAAAGGTTTCACTCTAAACAAGCCCAAAATTCAAACACGTGTCCGTAAAGAAGCATTTTTGTGACACAGAGTCTTATTAGGAAAAGAAAGTTTCCTTCAACAAGCTGAACACCTTCAAAGAGGGCAAAGGCAAGTTTGGCTCCAAGCGTTGAGGTTGAGGCGTTTTGTAAACGTATGTCATGTGCTTAACGATCCGTATGTTGAGAGGCTGCTCAGCGAAGGCTATGACCTGACTGTCACAACCTTACCAGCACTTACCACGAACCTGGGTCGGTCGACCCCGGCCATGGTCCCGCTGACCGAGGCAATCGAGTCAATAAACCAGCACTGGAGTATATGGGACCATTTGTATTGATTCCGGTGTTTTACTCACCGGTGTTCGTGGTACCCAAAAAGGACTTGCCCAAAATTAGACTGATTTTCACTTAGGAGACTGGTGCAACCGGACGACTTATTAGTGAAGACAATCTCCAGCATGCCAATCTTCACATTCTCGGCTCGAAAAACGGGATCGCAGATGCTCTATCTCGTCCGTCTCATCCCTCTCCCACAGAGTGGTTTCTTAGCGACAAGGCATTCGACTTCATGACAGAAAACCTCTGGACACCAGAATTGAGCTGTTTGCGACTCATCTCAAACATCGACTAGTAAAGTTTGGGTCACCGATTCCAGACCCTCGAGCGTAGAAACACGATGCTCTCACGATCCCGTAGGAAGATCTGGACGTTTCCACCAATAGTACTTCTCCAAGGGGTAGTCTTGAAAGTCCGGCAGACTAAACGACTGTCACTGATTTTGATCACGCCCTACTGGCCAGTGAGAGTAATTTCCAGATCTTCTCGATCTCGCGCGGCTCGACCCACTCGAACTTCCGCTGTAGCTGGGTTTCGTCATCCTCACAGCGAGGATCGACATCAGGGGTTAGCAAACTTCAGGCTTCAAGCTTGGGTCTGCTTAATACCGCCTTGATTTGTAAGGGGTATTGGGTTTTAGCGGCCAAAGCTATGGCTAAAGCCCACCGGAAGTCGACTTGTGCGCTCTACGATGACAAGTGGACTAGTTTCACTATATACACCAAGTCGAAGGGTTTTACACCTTGCAATCGACTCCTCCACAGGTTGCTGATCTACTCGTCATCTTCAGGATTTCACTCTCAGTACCCATCTCACAGCTATAGGTACTGTTGTTTCAGATCAGTCAGGAGGGCGTCTTACTCTTGTTCCCGAACTCCTGAAACTATTACTCTTTTTTCGAGTTTCTGCCCACCAGTGTGGGATTTAAACTTGGTTCCTGAACATCTCACAACAAGTGCCTATGAACTGTTAAAAACAGTATCGTTTGAGTCATTAAACCATAAGACTGCATTTCTCCTTGCCTACTGCTGTGATATAACTAAAAAATTGTTAAATTGTTAAACCCTAACTCACACTTCTTGCCCTAGCTACTGCAGCTAGGGTCTCAGAAATTCACGCCCTAGACATTGGGCGTGTATCTGACAACAGGGCATATGGGGATGTCTACTTGGGCTTGCGATGGGACTTTTGGGCCGAAAACAAACTTGCAGGTGATTCTGATTGTTAGTTCCAAATCGCTTCTCTCTTCGCTATTTTAGGCCAACAGGACTTTGAAGATTTATCTCTTTGTCCTGTCTGAATAGATTGTTGTTGCCCATTGAGAAAGCCACCCTTCAACCTACATCTCGATGGAAGGTTGGGAAGCTGATCAACAGGTCGCTGACCAGTGGTTTGTTGCAGAGAAGCATCTCCATATAAATGTCCTTGAGTTCAAGGCATTTGAAGAGCAATCTACCACTGGTCGGGCCAACTCAGACAACGCTATCGGACAACACGACAGTGGTGTATTTCATTAACCATCAGGCGCCCACCCAATCACAACCAGTCTTTCCTGCTCATAGACACCCTACAGTTGGCCACATGAGTCCGCCACATCTCTGGCACAAAAACAAAACGGCGGACTCGTTGTCTCAACCTGCTTGACCCTCACCGACAGAGTGGTTCCTAAGTGACAAGTTCGTGACTGAACACCCCTGGAAACCAAACATCAACCTGTTTGTGGCACACCTCGACTGCCAAGGCATGTGTTGCCGATTCCGGACCCTCGAGCGTGGGAACATGAAGATCTCGGGGAGAACACAGATGCTTACATTTTCCAACTGACAGTTCGACACACCAAAACCATATCACTGATTTTGGTCACGTCTTACTGGCTTGCGAGAATCTGCTTCGAACCTCTTGAGCTACCGGCTTGGCCAGATCTGCTGCGGCATCCTCACAGCTAGGATCTACACCTTGGGTTGTGAAACTTCAGGCTTCATTCATGGGTTTGCTTAAGGCCTCCTTGAAACTCAAAGGGTATTCGATCCCAGCGGCAAAGCAGTGGCAAAAGCCCACCGGAAGTCGACTTGTGTGCTATACGATGATAACTAAATGAGTTTCACTATCCATGCCAAGTTGCAGGGCTTTACACCTTTTCAAGCTACTACTTCAAAAGTCGCGGATTATTTAATCCACCTTTGATTATAGAGACGCCCTAAGGGATTCACTCTAAGTATCTATCTCGCTGTAATAGGTGCTGTAGTTTCAGACCAGTCGGGACGACATCCCACCCGACTTCCCGAACTGCTGAAACTACTTTGTTCATTCGGGGTAGAGGGATCTGAACTCTAGTTCTGGATCACCTTACGACAGATCAGACAAACTGTTGGAAATGGTCTCGTTCGAGGCTTTAACACTCAAAACTGTTTCTCTCGTTGCCCTAGCTACAACAGCTAGGGTCTCTGAAATTCATGCTATCAATATTGGGCGTGTTACCATCGACAAGCGGGCACATAGAGAAGCACTTGGATTTTTTAGCTAAAAATCAACTGCTCGATTAACCTGATCGTCAGTTTAATTTCTCCTCACTCTCCACCATTTTGGGACCACAAGATATTGAAGATCTGTCCTGTTGCCACATTCGAGCGCCACATATTTATATTCAGCGATAGGAGGAACACCATCAAACTAACAGACTGCTGTTCATTCCACTATCACAATCATCCCGATCAGAAGTCTCACGAAGGACCATATCTAACTGGTTTCCAACGGTGATATTACGGGCCTATTAGGCCAAGAGAGGACCACCCCTGGCCTCCGCACATCCCCATGAGGTGAGGGCTCATGCTTTGACACTAGAGCTGCACAGAAATTGTTCTGTACAGTCTATAATGGAAGGATATTTCTGGCGTTTGACATAGGTCTTTGTGTCCCACTATCTACAATATTTGTCTACAGAAGATGTGACGGGGTTACAACAATTCAGACCGTTAGTTGTTGCCCAACAACTAACACAACATTATCCATGCTAAAACATTGACAATTCTGTTATGTATGTACAACGTAAAGCTGTGTTTTGCTTATACAGAATACAAACTTGAACGATTACTTGTATCTTGTTATATTTTGTTACAGTGTCATGTCTCAATTATTTGACCGTTAATTATTAGAGTGAACGTGCTGTGACATTGTTATCTTGGTTTCACCAAAGTTTCAACAAAGCTCCAAATATTGTATTACACTGTATATATACTGCGATATCGTTTGCCTATGAAAGGCTTCGATCGATATCGTTTGCGTAATTAGATTATACTAACGGCATGCCTCACAACACTCCTGTCAACATCTGGTTTTATCATGTTATATGGAACAGTCACTCACATGACAATTAGTTGTCTATGGGTATGCCGTGTAATTTAGTGCCGAATCTGCCACTGACTTAGTTTGTCTCATTAAAGATAAACCAATGATAGTGGGTGATAAGGTATTGTCACTGGCTAGCTAACTGATTGCTGATTGGCTGAGAATTAGGTGGGTGTTTCCACAGATAATGAGCACTTGGTTCGTATTGTAATAGAATAAACCATGTGTTTTTTTAGTGAAAACCCTGTTTTATATTTCAATCACAATACGAACACACCCACCTCCCCTTCTCTGGTATACTAGTCTACTTAGTTTACGGCTGCAAGGATAAAAATTTGCTGTCACATGTGCGTTCTGTAGGGCTCACAATAAACCAATGACGTATTGATGAAGGGGCATGCAACTCGTGGAGGAGACATCAGGTGGCAGGCAAGTCTATTTTAATTTTCATTGAGGTAAATTCAGTAGATTAATCAAGATCGATAAACAGGAGCATTTAGTTTGTATGGTACCTAATTAAAAAAAAATATAAAACAGGGTTTTTACTAAAAATAAACTTTTTTTTTAAATTTAGGGCTGGGTTTTGTCTTTTTAAGTTTTTTGGTTTATATAAAGAGTTTGTTTGAAAGTTTTAATAAATAGAATTAATTTCCCTCTGAAATAGAAAGAAGTCGCAAGAAAATACAAATATGTAGTGCATTATGTATGTGAAGTCATTGTATATTGTGAAGAAGCTGATGATTACAATAAATAAAAAACATATATATATAACGTTTGAATAAATTTGTCATTGAGTAAAAAATATTTGGTTGTAATGTATGAAGCCCATGTCTGAGTTAAATAGTGAATATTATATATATTATGCATAATTCATGTCACGACAATACGAAATGCGCCATGTAATAGCGATTTTAAAAAAATAAAAATAAATGAAGGTTAAAATGGCCCGAAAAAAACCCAAACATCAGTCAATCAATCAATGATCATCCTGTCGATATGCAGACTGGCAAATGAAATCACCATAACTTTTTTATCAATTCCACTGCCACTTATATCAAAATCGCCCCTACCAATTAGCACCTAGCAAAAACAATTACACCAGCAGGCACAAACATGGTAAACCAAATTATTCCGTGATCTGCACAATAAGGGTAAATTTTGTTTCATAATTCTAAAAACATTCCACAAGGAATGTGGTTGACATCTTGTAATGTTCTTCGATTGTCTTCTTTCAGGGCAAACCTGAATTCCTTGGCAGAACCCGAGCCCAGCCCATGGTAAAGCTGGATCCAGGAGATGCTAGAACCCCTGTTCTGCAGTGGTACGACATCCAGCGCATGGGACAGAAGGGAGGAGAGCTCCTGGCTGCATTTGAACTCTTCCAGGTAAGCTCCAGTGCTCACTATCACTAAGCAAATTTGAATGAGAAATATGTTTACTGTAGGTGTAGGAGAAAGGTGAGTAGCAGGTGTTGAGCAAGTGCACAAAGTTAAAATATAAATTAGGCATCAGCTTTGTAAACAGCTGCAGTTAATAAAAAGCCCATTCATTCAATACAAGAAAGTGAGCAGTTAATTAAAAGTTTGGAAAGCAGTTGGTGAACAGCTCGCATAGAAGAAACTATAAATTTGTAAGCTGAAAATACACACCAGGTTTAATTTAATGATAATTAATACTCTTTACATACCTGACCCCTGACCACTAAATACCCTCATCCACACACTTTATATCATCCTTCAACATCCACCAGGCACACATTTCCATCCCTAAACCTTTCTGTTACCTTATTGTGGGGGGAGATAGCACAGTGGTTAGTGTGCTAGACGTCAGACCAAGAGATCCGGGGTTCGAATCCCATCCAGGGGGTTCAACGTCATTTTGTGTTGGAAACATTTTAACATACAGTGAGAACAAATTGCAATGCTGTATCACGGTAACACTCTTGGTTCACAGGTACCAGCCGAAGATTGCAGGTTTCACTGTATCACATAACTACACTGGTGATGCAGGCTTTCCACCTGCCATAAACCTGAAACTGAAATTGGAAATGTTTTTGAAAACAGCATTAAACCCTCACTCATTACCCAATTTGTACATTTTCATCACCCACATTTTTCTTTACTATTCCACTTAACATTGCCCTGTGTGGCACCCAGGCTAAAAATACGTCCCTAGTACTCCCGTTTGTCGTCAAAGGCGACTAAAAGAGGCAGCCTGTTTGTCGTGGGCTGCATTCTGTAAAGGGGGAGGAAGGTAGTCTGGTGGTTGAGGGTGTTGGCTAGCCACAGTGTTGCATCACTCAACACACCACTTTGACCCTGACTTCAACTTGACAGGTGATCAGGTTTGGTCTGAGCTGATCAATCGGCTGGTCCTTTTTGTTAATGCTCCTTTCTACTTTTTGTTGCATTTCGTTTTCGGAGCAGAACTAATAAAACGTTCAATATTTTTCAACAAAACTTTGCAGTAGCTCAATCAGGTGCTTAAGTGATGCCTTTAGCTATTTTAGGATTCTTGTGATTTCTATTTTTCTTGGGTTTCATTGAAACAGTTGGGAATTTGTTTAAAAAAAAGGTGCATTTCGTTTTCAGAGCAGAACTAATAAAACATTCAATATTTTTCAACGAAACTTTGCAAGTAGATCAATCAGGTGCTGAAGTGGTGCCTTTTGCTATTACGAGAATTTTTTTATTTCTACTTTTCTTGGTTTCCATGGAAACAGTTTTGACTTTGTCTTAAAAACGGGTGCATTTTTTTTCTGGAGCAGAACTAAAAAAAACATTCAATATTTTTAAATGAAACTTTGCAGGTAGATCAATCAGGTGCTGAAGCAGTGCCTTTTGCTATTTCGGGAAAGTTGTGATTTTCATTTTTTATCATTTTCACGGTGATAAAAGCTAACTGTTTCCATCCACTAGTCATGATAATGATAACATATAGAAAAGTACCCAGAAATAAGAATAGTCTACTAGTCCTCAGGATACCTTAACCATTGGGCACTTTGGCTTCGGCTGTAGGACTAGTGTCAATTTCTATCCCTGATCTCCTGTCTTAAAACTGTGACCACCTTATGCTACCTAAAACCTACGCTGGGATAATTTGTTTAAAAGAGCTCCTGTAGGAGCTCTTTTAAACCAATTTCCACAGGGTAGGTTTTCAACAGCATATTTTATTGTGCTTGACACCTTGAGGTTTAAAACCCTGGATCTGCCCATAAATTTATGCACGTTCAGTAGAGAGAGGAGTAAGACAAGGATGTGCTCTTTCCCTGGTCCTAACATCAGTGATGTGATCATTCTTCATCTCATCAAACATCTCATTCACTCCACTGCCACAAGGTGGAGCCTCTCAACCAGTGCTCCCTGTGCAAACTTTGCACCTTCCAACAATCTCTGCCATCCTTCAACCTCAAACGAGTTTGTAAATTCAAAACCACCCTGGATACTTAGCGATGGTGCAACGTTGATTCATCATTGTTAACCCTACTGAGCTGATTTCAGCCAGTTTTAAAACTGTGACCACCTTGTACTGCTGAAAACATATCCTGTGGAAATTTGTTTAAAAGAGCTCCTGTAGTAACTCTTTTAATCAAATTACCACATGATATGTTTTCAACAGCCTGTTAAAGTTGGAATTTAAAACTAAAACGAGCAAATGTCGCCTCAGCACTTTGACGGTTATTGTTTGCTGTGCAATTTTAAGGCAAGAAGCTAGGTTAAAAAAAATGCAAAAGATCAACATCGGTTTACGCGAGCGTCTTGTCGTCAAGTCAGACTAGGAGTGCATTTTGGGAGTATTCTGCTTTGTATACACAGAAGATCAACAACTTGATTTCTACTGTAAATAAAGGCTGTCATCTTTGGAAAGAAACTTGAGCGTGATACAGCAAATTGACAATATTCTTTTTAACAATTACTTCACCCCTAATAAGTGCTGAGCGCAACATTGCATGTATTAAGTGTCCTAATTAAAACTGTTTACCTTTGAAAACATATCCTGTGATCATTTGTTTAAATGAGCTTCTACAGGGAGGGGGCTCTTTTGAACAAATACAACAAGATAGGTTTTCACCAGTTTATTTGGGTCAATGCTGATAATCGGAGCTCTTTTAAACAAATAAGCACAGGATAAGTTTTCAACAGCACAAGGTGGTCACAGTTTTAGACTGGCTAAAATCAACTCGGTACTTTAAGGGTTAACCCGTAAAATGTTAATCACAACATTTGTCCGTTTAATTTAATTCAACTTGGTAATCACAGTTTTAACTCCTAAAGTGGAGTTTCCAGGGAGTGTCCTCGGGCACAGAAAAGAATAGGACCCCAGTAACCCCATGCTTGAAGTACAAGCCGTCTAAAATCTTTTGCTGTAGCTTTCCTTTTTGTCAGTCTTTTTTTCTCATCTGCTACTCCCTCAGTATGCATCTTGTACACATGGCGATATAGCTGAATTATTGCCGAAAGCCATGTAAAACTATTTGACTCACTCGCACTCGCCTAAAGTAAGGTTGTTGCAAACCTTTTCTGTGGTAATTTGATAACAGAACTCCTAGAAGTTATTTTAAACAAATTACTAGATAACAGAACTCCTAGAAGTTATTTTAAACAAATTACTACAGGATAAGTTTTCATCAGCACATGGTGGTCACAGTTTTAAATCCTATAATCAATGCAGTACTTTTAGGGTTAAAAATGTTATGGTGTGTGTGTGTGTGTGTGTGTGCATGCGTGTCTGCTTGTTTCAGATTTGGGTAGATTTTAACAATGCTAGTTCTTCATGGTATCACGTTGCAGTTGACATAAATACATAATGACAAAAATACTAACTCTGAGCCAACCAGTCCTTACAATACAATACCTCTGTCATAAGTGTAATTTTATAAATATCTTTTAATCTTACGTGACCGGGATTTGAACCGTGCGCTTACCAGTCAGTGAGTAGACACTCTACCCCTGCACCACAGCGTCTGGCTGTCTTTATGCAGACATTCAAAACATTAACCCTTAAAGATCTGAGCACAACATTGCTCATTTTAGATTTCAAATTCCAACTGAAACAAGCTGTTAAAAACCTATCCTGTGGTAATTTGTTTAAAAGAGCTCCTACAGGATAGGTTTTCAATAGTCTATTTAGGCTGATATTTTGAAACTGCAACTGAAGATGTGCTTAGCACTTTAAGGGTTAAGCTGATGCGACCTTAAAAATAGAAATAAGATCTCACTGGCTTGTTCTGTGTTGACTTTGCACTGGTAGTAGTTGAAGTACTCTCCGCCAAAGAGGAAGGAAAATCTCGGGTTGTCTTTCTGTTTCTGTTTTGTCATCTGCTCAAACTCCGGGCCATTGCGGGCAACAAAGTTGGCCAACTTGTCGATGATGTTCTTCAAGTCCAAATCTGAAGTAAAATACCAGATTTATAGATTTGTTCTACTATTACCATCTTAAACTATCATCGTAATTTTCACATTTAAATTCTTCAACAAACTTTCCCTGACCAGATCAGGAGACCATACAATAACATTTGCAAAGTACAGGGTAAACATAAAAAAAAAAAAATGTCTCATTTTTGTACAAAATCGCAAACACAAGAATGTTTAGTTTGCAAACAGCAAAAGAATGTCAAAGTTTTAAGTTCTACTAAAATGAGTACAAGTACATCACGAAATTATGCAAATTTAAACCTAACGAAAATAACATTTCAAAGATAAAACATTTTATATTTGGGATTACATTTTCTAAACGGCATAAACTTCATTCCGATATACCGGTAAAACACAATACGAATTGAAAAAGTGTGTATCGCGATATGTTTGTGATGTACCGGTATATTGATGATCATGTTTTTTAAATTTGTATCTTGTATTTTAAAATTGTATAACTTGAAATTCAATACATTAACCCTGACAGTGATGGTTTGATTTGAGTTGGCCTTAAAACTACCTTCTGCTGTTGAAAACTAATCCTGTAATAATTTGTTTAAAAGAGCTCCTAGCTCCAGAATAGGTCTTCAACAGCCAATTTAGTTTGGAATTTGGACATGAAAAATATATAAAAAATAATACACTGTAATTTTTTCTTTTACAATATGTTGCAATACGCATGGCAATGCTTGAAAGTGTATCGCAATATATCGCAATACAAATAACGGGACAATACGCAGCCCTATTGTTAACCCTTACCGTGCAGCTCCCGGAAATATCCGGGTCAGGCTATTAAGCCTGACCCGGATATTTCCGTGAGCCACATGGACAAACAGGTAGCGATGTTGAGTGAGGCACTATTTTGGATAGGCAAAACCCATAAACATTCCGGGACAACAAACTCAAAATAACTTTTCCAAAACTATGCCGCACGGTAAGGGTTAACAGCCTCACTCTAAACACAACACAAAAAGACTATAATTGACTCAGTACTACCTATAAACCTACTCGCTGTCAACAGTTATTAACATGAAAATATAAGAATAAAATTGCAACTAAACAAATATCAAACAATTTTTTGGTCCATATATAAATAGGTAACTGACTTTGTCAATATATGAAAATATAAGAATAAAAATGCAACTAAACAAATATCAAACAAATCTTTGGTCCACAATTAGATAGGTAACTGACTTTGTCCTAATTTACACCATTTGAGACTTGAGCCTTGTGCTTGTTTAACCCTTAGAGAGCTGAATTGATTCGGAGACTGAAAACTGTTACCACCCTGTGCTGCTAAAAACTTATCCTGTGGGAGTTCTTTCAAAAAATTTAAAAACAAGACAGGTCTTTCAACAGCCTTAACTCTTACACAGAGATAGAAATTGGCACTAGTCCTACGGCCGGAACCAAATTGCTCAATAGTTGAGGTATCCTGAGGACTAGTAGAATATTCTAATTTTTGGGTACTTTTCTACATGTCATCATTATCAGGACTAGTGGATGGAAACGGTTAGCTTCTAATACTGCTTACAGTGCTGAATAGGGTTAAGTAGATTTTTAGACTGTGACCACCTTGTGCTGTTAAAAACCTGTCCTGTGGTAATTTGTTTAAAAGAGCTCCTGTAGGAGCTGTTTTAAACAAATTATCACAGGATAGGTTTTTAACAGCTTATTTTGGGTACAATTTTTAAAATGAAATGTTTAAAAATGGGGTTTAGCACTTTAAGGGTTAATTTAAATTAATATGTTTAGGATATAACATTTCATGAAACAATTGTTTTAAAAATAATCCTTTATCACATACAGCAGTTCATACTAGTTTCAAAGTCTCGATCAGAATGTAGACAAATTATCATTGAAACAATACAAACTTTGAGCAGCGGACGGCCAGATAGAGCGAACCAGATTAGTGGTTCCATGTAGGTGTTTAACACTGAACTCTAGCTGTGGGTAACCCACTCAGTGTCAATTAGTGTCAAGGTAGAGTATCTCGCCTCATTTAATTAGCGGTAGATTAACAGATTTTACAGTTGTGGTGATATTTTATAATGTTGTCACTGTAAACATGTAATAATGATTGTAAACCTATATAATTCTCAAATAAATACATGAAGTAAGTTGTGATCATTTGATAATTATAGTTGTTTGTTTAAAGTCACCAAAACATACAACAAAATATGGATATAATGAACTAATCTCGAATGTCCCGTTCAGTTCGTTACATCCATGTTTTACTGTAATTAATATTTCAGATGAATAAAGTCCTTAACATACCCATAGCGTACAGCTAATACCTGCCCTTCACCGTTATTTTTATTTTCTGCCCACACCGTTCAGCCTCACCCATGAGTTTGTATATGCTTCACAGACATATATCTTGACTTGCTTCCGTTTGCTTGGACTATATTTTTATTCAACCACCATATTTTTTGTAGGTTTAGGAAATGCAATGTCCAGTGAATAAGTGATGTGTACAGTTTAAAAATTGAGAACTGTTGAAGGCCTGTCAGTATTTATTTTTAAAAATCTGACACACACACACACACCTTATGTGTGTTATTTTTTTATGGCCCTCCTAAAACATTTGTAAAATATTTTGTCACCCTCCCCCAAGAACAACTGATAATTTTAAACCTTTTCACTTTTGGTAGCACATTGTTTTCCTCCAAAGGTATGTATGGGATGTGGGGGTACTGGTAAAAAAATTAAATCTCTACCTCATTCCCAAGGCTTTATCCCTTGAAGTGTTAAGCACAACATTTGCTCATTTTAGTTTCATGTTGAAAACCTATCTTGTGGTTATTTGTTTAAAAGAGATCCTACATGAATAGTCTTCCCAAACATTTGTAAAATAAATTGTCACCCTTCCCCAAGAACAACTGGTAATTTTAAACCTTTTCACTTTTGGTAGCACAATGTTTTTCTCAAAGATATGTATGGGATGTGGGGGTACTGGTAAAATAAATTGTTAGGAAAATTCTCAACCCCATTCCTAAGCTATTATTTATGAATAGTCTGGCAAGCACTCCTAGGAAAGTATTACAGAAGGGTGTGTTGCTAAACGCCGTGCTGTGATGTTTCTGCAGGTTGACGCCATGAGACAAGTGTTTAAGCAGGCAGTCCACGAAGGCAACATCCTCTTGTACAAGGTCTCCCTGCCTCGTCACTTGCTCTTCAGAGCTCTTTTTGTTTAGAACTTACTGTTTGTTGTGGTCTTCTACTTACCCACACTTGAGTTATCTCCCCTTTGTTTCCTTGACCCTGACATTACTGTAGAGCAACTAGAGCAAAAAGGTGTGGAATCTTAGAATCCTTGCCACTTTAATTGCACTGTCACTGTAGTATTTTAGTCAGTTGTTAAGCACGACTTGTATCACTGTGTTTTTTAGAATGAATATCCAGCAACTTCAATTGATAAGCTTTGAGTCACTAACTGGTACATTTTACATTTCAGTTTTGAAGAGACAAATACGAAATTTATTACATGCTGAATTATAATAGCTTCCCCACCTAGTGTGGTATGAATGTATGATATAGGATAATAACATAGCAACTTTATAATAGCTTCACCACCCAGTGTGGTATAAATGTATGATATAGCATAATAACATGGCAACTTTGTACATCAGGGTTCCCTGTCGTTTTAAATTTGTTTCTAATTTTGTTTCTTGCTTATTTTATTTAATTATTTAACCCTTAAAGTGCTGAACTGGGGCGAGTATAACTCAAAACTGTTACTACTGTTGAAAACTTTTCCTGTAATAATTTGTGTAAAAGGGCTCCTACAGGAGCTCTTTTACACAAATTATTACAGAAAAGGTATTCAACAGCCTATTTAGGTTGGAGTAAAGAAAATTGAAATTTATAAGTGTTGGGTTCAGCACTTAAACGGTTAATAAAATATTAACCTTCAGAGCGCTGGTGTATCTACACATTCATTTCAGTGTGATTATTTTATTTATTTGTCAACATCTTATCTGAGAGCCTTAACGCTTAAAGTGCTGAGCCCAATCTGGTTTTTTATTTTATTGTTTAAATTCCTCCTTAAAAATCTATTAAATCCTATCCTGTGGTAATTTGTTTAAAAGAGATTTTGCAGGAACTCTTCTAAACAAATTATTACAGGAAAGGTTTTCAACAACACGAGGTGGTAACAGTTTTGAGTTATACTCGTCCCAGTTCAGTAAGTTAAGGGTTAAGTCAAAGTAAGCCC
>JAULCD010223048.1:0-10502 GCA_032361085.1 Calliostoma canaliculatum
CTATTGGTTTGATGAGATTTCCTGCGGAAATCTCATCAAACCAATAGAAAACCGCTAAATAATTTCTATACATTTTTGCCAGTGTTAGCGCTCTCGTTACGAGGGCGTTGAGATGAACGTTAAGACGTCTAAGCCTTACGACCTTGTTGTGGAACGGTGGTCACATCCTGACGTACTCGTGACTAAATGACAGAACTGTTTCACTGTTATATTTTTATTTAATTTTTTAAATAATTTTTTATTAAAAATTATTACAAACAATAATACGATAGCGACTGTACAGAGAGTGTTGCTGTATCCTATTCAAGCAGTGATAAGACTAGTGTCTCCCTTTTGATACAGAGTTAATTTTCACAGATCGGCAGTTCAACATTCAGAGCACGTATCTGACCCACCCTGCGTCTAGATGTTTGTTTTCTCTCCATGTCTGTAACGACTGCACCTATTGTCTGTGTTTCCAGTTGATGGTTAATGCGAGCTCTGTGAATTCAATCTGGTTTCATTACTCGCGGACATTCTGGTGAAGTGCGCCGGGGTTTGTTGACGACACCAGCCTCCTCTTCCTGGCATCTGACCTTCTCAGGCTTGACAGAACGTCTTCCTAGAGTCTTTATTCGGCATCAACAACAGTAGCTTATGTAAATAAGTGTGCTTTGACGTACAGGAATAATTACACTGACTAAATATGTGGTTGTGAAATGCATACTATTTCTATTTAATGATTACTGGATTTACATGGAGTGAAATATAATACAACTGTATAATTTTACTTATGACTCCTTTAATCTGTTTCAAAACCTTGTATCTGACAAAACTTATAGATACTTACACTTTCAGCTTAAACAAATATGTTTGCTTAACATGTATGCCCTCTGCGACACTTCACTCGGTGGCGCTGGACATATTAATTGATCTGGGTCAGAAATCCCCGTGTGGCACATGAGTGTTTCTTATGTCCCTGTGTGGCACATGAGTGTTTATATTTATATGTCCCTGTGTTGCACATGATTATAATGTTATGTCCCTGCGTGGCACATGATCATATTTGTATGTCCCTGTATGGCACATGAGTGTTTCTTATATCTCTTGTGGCAAATATGAGGTTTCTTATGTCCCTGTGTGGCAATGGTCCTTAGGGCATTTTACAACAGTGTAAACGTTTAACTTTTACTACTAAAAAATAAGCAATTTTATTTCAAGTCATCTTGCGTTTAAGAAATAGTGAAGATAGATGGGAAAACGATAATGTATATTGGAAAATTATGAGATTGGAAATAAATAGCACTACTAGTATGTCCTGACTATTACGATATCAGCAGAAAAGTTTGACCTTAAAAATATTTTAATTATGCATATATGTACTGATATACTTGTCACTATTGATATATTTCGATACTATGCGTATGAAATGAGAAGAAAATATTTGTTAATAGTTAAAGTGTTAAATATTGTCACTACCTTCTTGTTTGTGTGCGACAAGTAACATGTATTTAGGCCAATGGCCTTCATACAAACATAATCAATCGTAATGCTAGCGTTTAAACAAATAGTTTGCCTAAATATATAATTCTAATTTGAATCTTCTGTGTTACTTTTTGTTACCTTAAACACTTTTATATCTGTGAGGCACTTTATATTAATTTAAACGTTTGCATGTTACTAATAAAATATATTCACCTTTTCAAAAATCCTGTGTTTTGCGTATTAAAAGATACAATAGAAAACACAAATACGTATCTTTTGATATTAGTATTTTACATTAAATTGTATGCATGGTCACGTCCTGATTGGTAGCGTGGTTATGGCCTGCTCTGGTTGGTTGCATGATTATGTCCTGCTCTGATTGGTTACATAGTCACGTCCTGCTCTTATTGGTTACATGATTATGTCCTGCTCTGATTGGTTACATAGTCATGTCCTGCTCTAATTGGTAACATAGTCATGTCCTGCTCTAATTCGTTACATAGTCATGTCCTGCTCTTAATGGTTACATAGTCATGTCCTGCTCTAATTGGTTACATAGTCATGTCCTGCTCTTATTGGTTACATAGTCACGTCCTGCTCCAATTGGTTACATAGTCATGTCCTCCTTTTATCGGTTACATAGTCATGTTCTGCTCTTATTGGTTGCATGATTATGTCCTGCTCTGATTGGTTACATAGTCATGTCCTGCTCTTATTGGTTACATAGTCATGTCCTGCTCTTAATGGTTACATAGTCATATCCTGCTCTGATTAGTTACATAGTCATGTCCTGCTTTAATTGGTTACATAGTCATGTCCTGCTCTGATTGGTTGCATGATTAGGTCCTGCTCTGATTGGTTACATAGTCATGTCCTGCTCTTATTGGTTGCATAGTCATGTCCTGCTCTAATTGGTTACATAGTCATGTCCTGCTCTTATTGGTTACTTGATCATGTCCTGCTCTGATTGGTTACATAGTCACGTCCTGCTTTAATTGGTTACATAGTCATGTCCTGCTCTGATTGGTTACATAGTCTCGTCCTGCTCTGATTGGTTACATAGTCACGTCCTGCTCTTATTGGTTACTTGATCATGTCCTGCTCTAATTGGTTACATAGTCATGTCCTGCTCTAATTGGTTACATAGTCATGTCCTGCTCTAATTGGTTACATGATTATGTCGTGCTCTGATTGGTTACTTGATCATGTCCTGCTCTGATTGGTTACATAGTCATGTCCTGCTCTGATTGGTAACATGGCCATGTCCTGCTCTGATTGGTTACATAGTCACGTCCTACTCTAATTGGTTACATAGTCATGTCCTGCTCTGATTGGTTGCATGATTATGTCGTGCTCTGATTGGTTACATAGTCACGTCCTGCTCTTATTGGTTACATAGTCACGTCCTGCTCTAATTGGTTACATAGTCATGTCCTGCTCTAATTGGTTACATAGTCACCACCTGCTCTGATTGGTTACATAGTCACGTCCTGCTCTAATTGGTTACATAGTCATGTCCTGCTTTAATTGGTTACATAGTCTTGTCCTGCTCTTATTGGTTACTTGATCATGTCCTGCTCTGATTGGTTACATATTAATGTCCTGCTCTGATTGGTAACATGGCCATGTCCTGCTCTGATTGGTAACATGATCATGTGCTGTTCTGATTGGTTACATGATCATGATTGGTTACAGGGACTGATGAATACCGGCTTCAGTCCATCATTTTAGACTCTGCTCTACGACGTTTCAATAAATAAGATACTGAGTCAACAAATGCAAAGAATAGAGATTTCATAAGTTTAAAAGATTTAGATTTTATTAATTTGGTTAATAGTTTTAGAAATAGACATGTGACCAAAACCATTCCTCCATACTTTCAAAATTTAGAACAACCAATTCTATCCTACTCCTATTTTAAGACCATTGCATCAAAACTATTCCAAAAATTACAGCCCTTGTCCCTAATGTTTTCTTTTTCTTTCAAATCAATTTGAAGTGTGCGAACAACAAAACAGATTAACTTTACATCCATAGTGGATTCCTAACACAAACACAAGAGCAACCGCATGTTGTGTTGACAGGCAGAAATAACGAAGTGCGTTTGTTAAATGAAATTACAGCCCTTGTGCCCATGTTACCAATTGCCAGTGTGTCCTCTTTTTATTATTCTCAAGTTAGATGCGACAATTGGGCAGATGATTCAGATTCTATTTTAGATACAGAGCATGAAGCTCAGCAAGTGGAATTGGTTTAGACGGCCTCATCAGATCTGACAATCATTGTGGTTCTGTGATTCTATTACACACCGACTCTGCCTCCGAAGGAGCAATAGGGGATGATGTACCAGCTGAGGATGTACCAGCTTCCCATGTTTCAGACTGTCATATGTGCATTTGACTATTGATTTGTGTTGGTTATTGTACAAACACCAAAATCACAATACACTTAAACAAATACATGCTGATAAGTTGTTGAATAGTAGGTGCCATTTGACAATGCATTATTGTAAAGTTCACAAAAAATTAACAAGACAAATAAACACATTATCTGTTTCATAATTTCATAATTTACAATTTCATAACACCACAAATCTGTTTTTGTTGTTTTAAATTTAGTTTTCACTAAATTTCAGAACAGTAGCTTAGATTAGAACAGGAAAATAATCAGATCAGGTTAGACATGCATTTAGTTTGGCGTCAGCTGACAAAGTTGCAATGGTTGGTTTCAAATTGATAAAGCTCTTTGCAGAAAGGAAATTATGTTTGTGACGTTTCGAAAAAAAGACAATGTATTGTGATCACATTACCACTTCAAACACATCACTGCCGTTGTCAAATTAGATATAAACCAACAATTGGACAGAGATTGCATCAAGCTCGGGGCAATATTGTCCGCACATGACGTGAATTGTAACGTACAACTTTCCGTTACTGAAGTTCTCATAAAAGGGATTCTTAAATGACAAGGAATTAAACTAGGATAAATTTAACTCTTGTTGCAATTAAAAATTATTCCTTCTAAAAATGTTAAATAATGTTATTTATTCACAAACATTTGTTTATAATTACATTTCAGTTTACAGCTTAAATGCAAAAGGTTGTATCGCCTTATATTACCGTGATTGTTCTGTTTGACAACGACATACAAAGCTATACCTAAACATTGAAGAAGCTGTTATCTAGAAAAAAATGTGTCTTCAAATCAAATCCTCGTTCAACAAAATACGTTGTGAATGCAAAATCACAACTGTTACACTTTTTTGTTGTTGTAATTTGTTACTGTCTTTAAAATTAAGTTTAATTCCTTGAATATTGTAACCAAAACTACAACGTGCTGAAACGATTTGTTACGAATAATTAGCATTTTAACGGACGTCACGGATCGCCAATATCATAAAAGTAGTTTTTATTTAACGATGTTGTTGTGATATAAAACATTGTTTTTATTAAGTTTCGCATGCATAAATTAAAATAAATAATGTGTGTCATTAGCATTTCTTAAACTAATAATTGCTTTAATTCACGAAATAACCAACAAATTAAAAACATTCTGCAAATGTTGATTTAAATAAATAAAGATGCAACATAAGTTACATGATTTGTTGTTGTGCCATATTGACTCAAAGATGTGGATATCAAGGGCACTGTCTACAACGTTTTGGGCGTTTCAAAACATGCGACAGTAGGTTTTAGGCAGTGGCTTTACAACGACTGTTTGAAATATCACCAGGTGTAATAATGATTCCTCAATTAAATCCAATTTAGCAATATCATTTACAAAAATAAATAGTAAATGCTTTAATTCACTAAATTAACAACAAAATAAACAATAAATAAAAAAGTTTCTTTGAATAAATAAACAAGCTAAGCAAATTACAAGATATCCTTCACGCAGCATTTGTACTAATAAGGAATATATACTGGACAAAATAAAGTTAAGGATCACATTTTCAGAAGATTATTATTCATTGGTATAAATCAAGTTATATCATGTCATGTAATCTATGAAGACTTTAACAACACAGTGAACAGAATATATACGACAGAACGACATGAGAAAAAGATAACGTCACTGGCTAGAGCGGGAAACTAGGCACCTCTTACAAAACGGGGAAAAATGCCATTATGGTCGTACCAAGAAAACCATGTAACACCACAGAACATCGTCGTTATTCTGTATGACCCCCGTGAGCATTCAAAACAACCTGATATCGATGTTGCATTCCATTAATCAAAGCCTGAGAATTTAGGAATATTTGTCCATTTCTGGACAAGTGCATTTTCAAGCTCATTGACAGTCTGTGGAGGTCTTTGATGGGAAATCCGAACCTGGAGTTGGTCCCAGACGTGTTCTATTGGATTCAAATCCGGGGACACTGCTGGCAAGGAAATCCTTGTGATTGGTTCCTGTTGCAAGTACTCGTTGACAATATGTGCCCGGTGAGATCGAACATTGTGGTCCATCAGAGCAAAAAGTGCAAATGATCTGACAATTGGATCGAGGGTAGTGTCCCTGTAACGCTGACCGGCCATTGTGCCCCGGAGAACCATCAAGTCTGTGCGACTACCATGACATATATCACCCCATACCAGAAGGGAACCGCCGCCAAACCTGTCATGTTCCAGTACGGTAAAATTGGCATAACGTTCTCCCTGTTGACGCCAAACACGTCTTTGCCATTGAACCTGATCCTGACACCACTGACTTCTGACTTGTCTGTGTTTTGGTAGGAGATGTGGTCGTACAGCTGGCCAATCTGCATGAAGACCCATTTCGTTTAAACGATTACAAACTGTTTGGGGTGTGACATTGACCCATGTGGCTTTCTGAAAAGCTCTATTCAGCCTGACAAGTCAAGAAATCGATTACGACCTGTTAAAACACCGATATATATGTCCGGTCGCGCTGTTGTTGAGCGTGGTCTGCCACTTCTCGGCCGATTACGGACAGCATTTGTTGCCTGGTATCGAGCCCACAAACGGGAAATTACACTTTGTGACACATCCATCGCAACACCCACCCTTCTCTGCGAATGTCCCATTTCAAGCATACCCACTGCACGATTTGCCTCATCAGTGGTTTCATGGCGTCTTTGGGGCATATTCAATGTTTCCAGTTGCTTACAATCAAATCTGTGTGTCGTAACTTTCAAAACCAAAAATACTGTGTCAATGCTTCACACTTTCCCATATAGAAATTTCAACCCATGACCATACGTCACGCAAATTTTGTCGCTTGAAACGCTTGTGTCGTACGTGCAAGGACGTGTTGTATGTGTACCAAATTTCATATTGATCACATGACATTCTACAATCGTTCTATTTCTTTGTTTTGCTTTTGTGCCTATTTTATGACCTATTAATCGTGTGATCCATAACTTTTTGGTCCAGTGCATGTGTGGCACTTCTAAACATGCGACAGTGTGTTCTAGGTCCTAGCTGCATGGCGGCTGTGTGAAATATCACCACGATTAATACTGACGTGTCATGAGTAACTTGATACATGTACACTGTGTGTTCGGCACCAAGGGAAGTTAGTATATTTATAGAGTGACGATTCGGCACCAAGGGAAGTTAGTATATTCAAAGAGTGACGAGTCGAGGTGGGTGTTATGTTTTAAAGGTGTGCAATATACATTTGTCTTCATATATGCAGTATTTCAATCTATAAAATGTGAAAGTAATGGTCTGATAACATGATGTATTTCGGCAGAGAAAAAACCCATCAGCATCAGGAACGGTAGATAAAGCAAGGTCTTTGTTAGCAGCCCACAAGAAAGCAAAAATTTCGTTATGAATCAAATCGTTATTAACTATCCACTAACTAAACATAATGTATACAAGTAAAGCATTGTGTTAAAACTATACTGATATCCTGAAGTTATTATAATGTTTTACACAAGACATGCATCTGTAGTGCTCTTGTGAACCCCTTCAACGGCGATGTAGATAATTGAGTGGTATACGTGTATATGGCCTATCAACTTTGCTGAAATACATAACTTGTAAACTAATTTATATATACAAACAAAATAACTAAAACAATTTGCTCAGAAGCGGCATCAGGAAGAGTGGGCGCAGCCTAGGCACGAGTAATCACATGGACCTGATATGTATGGAAGAGTGGTCGCAGCCCAGACACGAGTAATTACATGGACCTTGTATGTATGGAAGAGTGGTCGCAGCCCAGACACGAGTAATTACATGGACCTTGTATGTATGGAAGAGCGATCGCAGTCCAGACACGAGTAATCACATGGACCTTGTATGCATGGAAGAGTGGTCGCAGTCCATACACAAGTAATCACATGGACCTGATATGTGTGGAAGAGTGGTCGCAGCCCAGACACTAGTAATCTCATGGACCTGATATGTATAAAAGAGTGGTCGCAGCCCACACACGAGTAATCACATGGACCTGATATGTATGGAAGAGTGGTCGCAGCCCACACACGAGTAATGACATGGACCTGGTATGTGTGGATGTGGGGTAATTTATTCAGTGTGACATCAATAAGTTATCGCCAGTCTTGGCAAATTTACACATCTTTACCACTGCATCAAAAATTGATGCCTTTAATTATGTCACCCCTGCCAAAACAACACACAACCGGGCCATTAAACATTTAAGTGCTCAACCCCGCACTTGTCAATTTCAATGTCCAAACCAAAACCGAATAAAATAGGCTGTTGAAAATCTTTTCTGTAATAATTTGCGTAAAAGAGCACCTGTAGGAGCTCTTATACACATATTATTAGGGAAAAGGATTTCAACAGCACAACGTGGAAACAGTTTTGAGTTAAACTCGCCACAGTTGAGCATTGTAAGGGTTAACTGAGCAAGAGCGTGAGTTGTTGTTTAGCGTAGTTTGGGCAATATTACAGCCATTAGCGACAAGAAAGTGTAAGTAATTAGAAATTTAGTTGTTAATAGATTTTGAGATTTGTATCTGATAGCATTAAACTATGAGGAGGCTGAATGTTGGAATATAAAGTTTTAGGTTTAAAAATTTAGAAATTTAACAGTTCTACAAACAAATATGTAAAAATTGCATTGTGTTTAAACTGTTAATTTCCTTACGAAAATTAAATTGTTGCACCACTAACGTAGCTAAAAAGATGAGTTACGTTTTGTAATTTATAAAACCGACCCTTAATTTGGCCAGTGTCTAATCGTAAAATGGAATACACGCTGGGGGACCTTCGGCTTTCAGAAGAAAGCTGTCAGTGTAATGGGTATGACCAGTACAGCAACGTCTTAGAACAATAGCTTCATAGCGGGACAATTGTTAGTGGTTTGTAGCCTGGAGCAGGTTGGATGTCTTTAAGTTTGTTATGTTTTTGTTGGTTCCAGCGGGACTTCCAACGCTGCTTAATACATGTATACGTGTTAGTTGTAGGTTTTATATCGGGATAGGGAACCTTAGTAGTAGGGTGTGTTTACAGTTTAAGGCTAGTTATGCTGTTGTATCGGCTTTGCTGTTGCCTTTTATGCCAATGTGCCTTGGCAACCAGCAAAAAACAATGTCATATTGGGCAAGACAAAGCGATTCGGGAGTATTTAAACTATCCCTCACAATGGAATGATCTTATTTACAATTGTGGATTGTCCGAAGGCAGGACAGATAATTAGAAAAGTTAATATACTTAGTTAGGTTTTGAATGGAAGAAGAATAGCCTTAGCTTCCGAAGTGAAAATGGAGCTGCCATTGGCAGCCAGGAAGCTATAATTTTAGATGAAGTGACAGTTGCAGTTGCCACCGCATGACCTTCTGTAGAATTATCAGTATATATGGTCTTGTGACCAGGACCCCGTTCCTCAAAGCGATCTTAGGCTAATTATAAGTTGATCGTAAGTGATTTTTTAAACAATGTCCTGCGGAGTTGTTTCTTATCATAGGCTCACAACTGTTGTAGCGCAGATATCAATTTGGAACTGGTGCCAAATGGCACCGGTTTCAAAGTGATCTCTGCGCTACGACAGTCGTAAGGTAATGTTATGATTTTGCTTATACGATCAACTTAGCCTAAAATCGCTTTGAGAAACGGGGCCCAGCACACTGATCACGTAAAAACATCAAAAGCTTGGGACGAACTTAAACATTTAAAGCTAAATGTCCTTGAAAGTATGAATTACCATAACCTAAACTTCAATTAAAAAACAAACAAAAGACAACCCCAATGGTTTGTCCTTTTCGCAACCAAAATTCACCCTGCCCACAATTCACTGGTCACGAACCTGCCGTACACTCATGTCACTAATTCACTCATCTTGAAGATTCACAGCATTATTCATTGTCAGTTTCTCTTAACTGTAAGCCACAGCCTTCTGGATTATTGGGACACTGGATTTAAATTTATGATTATCAACCTTTGAATAATATTCTAAGCCGTATCTGTTTTAGCATTTTTAAGAGGATTTAACCTTTCCGATAAAATAATATTCTGTAAAAAAACGTCAAATCCTGAAGGTTCTGGATCAAAATTGTCTTTATTCCTCGTAATTTGAACTGTCATTTATTTCAAATGCCAAATGCTACAAGTGCTGGGAACCTTGCTTAAACTCAAAGGGTGTTTTTTTCATCGTTTTAAAATATTTTAATTGCAAAATGTTTACCAAAAATAAAACATAATAATAAGAAAACATCCTATGGCCAATTCAACTTTACAAAAGCACTTGCGTGTATTCAGTGTTAAATAATACAGACAAACAGTTATGTTTTTCTCATTACTTGATTGTTAGGTTTTTAAAGTACACAAATCGATGAGAATAAACACACCATGTGGCTGATGTGTTTGGTTTACAAATGTTGCAATACTAGTAACGTGTCGCTTGGAAATGAAAAACTATGTCGCAGTAATAGGAGTGTGTGCACTTTTGAAACTGCACACTTTACAATAGTTATGGCGTTTTCAAATCCAACTACCAACTCAATGCAGGGTCCACTGCTTGTATAATCACACGACTTTAGGCAACATTTCAGGTCTCCGTTTCACAAAGACGTCATAACTTTACGACGTCGTAAACCATGTCAC
>JAULCD010223159.1:0-10501 GCA_032361085.1 Calliostoma canaliculatum
CGCCCAGATACTGAGATATTGCTCATGCGGCGTTAACCAATAACAATAACAATTCTACATGGCCATTGGACACTTTTATTGAACTATACACCCAATGTGAGCTGAGAAGAAAGCAATGCCTTCTTTCACATAGCTCTCATAAAGCTAAGATGTCTTTACTTTAATCTTAGCGCTCTCGTTAGAAGAGCGCAAAGATGACAGTAAAGACGTCTTAGTGTTAGTTTAGCTTTATGGAATAGGGATCTGGTCCTTAGTCAAATACAAAAAGCTCGGTAAAAAGTAAAGTCTTGTTCAACATAGCTCTCAAAAAGCTAAGATGTCTTAACGTTCATAATTGCGCTTTTGTTGCTATTTAATTACTATTACTTATGACTGAATTTATTACTGAACTGTATGTTTTAGTTTTGTAAATATGTCCAAGATATGAGTTTAAATGTCAGATATACGAGATCATAGCTCACATAATCAAAGATGTAGAGAGATCAATTTTTAAAATGTACATACTATAGCAAGGTTTCACGCTAAATAAAAGCTATTTATTTCCAAAAGGCACATTGTATTTGTTGTAGTTTATAATATATTTAGCTTTTTCTTGTTCGTGTTGTAGTGAACACTTAACTTTGTGTGTCAACAAGAAAAAGGTCAGTTTAAGATGGTGCTGAATAGTCACGCTTACCCTGTGGCAAACGACTTTCACTTCTAAGTAGATTTAACATGGTTTGATATAGTTCAGAATTTTTGGGAATTCAACTTTTAGTGTGTTCGGAAGTTCACGTTGACCTTTAAAATTAATTGAACTTACGAACAAACTAGAAGCTGACATTCAAGGAATCCTGAACTAGGTACCATTATTTCTCAATGTCTCTAAAATAAATGCCTTGATAGTGTCAGTGTCATGTAACAGTGGTCATGGTGCTACCAAGAATCAAATGTACTGCTGCGATAAGAAAACATTAGGGGGCGCAATATTAGACTGTTGTACTGGTTACTTTCCTTTCTATAACCTTATAAACGTTAGTATTAACCAGTGTTTTTACACGATGTAAATGGACATTTGCGCCCTTTTTATCATTCTTTTTTTCATAAGCCCTGGAAACCTAGCTCATTCTCGTTTATCTTGGGTATTGCCAAAAGCAAGTCAACCATAAACTATACATCTCTCAAAAATAAAATTCAAAACAGTAATACAAAAAGTAAAAGACAGTGTGAGAGATTTGGAAACAACACATAAACACACACACACACACACACACACACACACACACACACACTCTATCATTGACCATGTTTTATTCCCACAACCAAGGGTCGTTTTTACTAATTAATTTGACAAACGTGTTCCCTCTGTTGATGAATTTGCTCCACAAATAACATTTTTATAAAGTAAACAAGCGTTTCTTTTACAATGTTACAATAAGTATTGATTATGGCGTTTGTAAATAGAAGTCATTTACCCAGTGATTGTAAACAGTATCTGTATCTGGTTAATTGGATTCCATTGCTTGTCTTTTGAAGCTTTAAGTCAATTCTTGACATACATCTTCAAGGTTTCCTTTAGCTTGTATCTGATGAAAACGGATGATAAGCCTCAAAAGCAACCAGCCTGCACGTTGAAAATTTGTCTTGGCCTCCATAAATTGAGTGGGTCGATAACTTCAATCGTCAGTGCATGTTTTTTGTCCTGGCGCCCGTTCCTCAGAGCGATCTTAGAAGTTGACCGAAAGTGATTTTGTTGAAACATTGTCCTGTAGAGTTTTTCTTATCATAGGCTTACGACTGCTGTAGCCCAAATATCGATGTCGAACCGGTGCTGATTGACACCGGTTCCAAAAAAGATCTCTGCGCGTCGACGGTCGTAAGCCAAAGTTATATGTTAACAGTTACGACCAACTTAGCCTAATATTGGATTGTGTGTTTGTCAGTATTTCCTATTAATTGAGAAGTCATGTTCACACGTCATAAATACACTTAGCTGAATAAATACAACATTTGCCACAATCGTCCGCCCATAAGTTAATTATGTTTAAAAAAAAAAATCTGCATATAAGTATGAATAATTGTGTCAATATTTCTCTGGAAAAAACTAATTTTGCGCAACGACAGTGGTAAGCTAATGTTATATTTTCACACTCACGATCAACTAGGTCTAAGATCGTTTAAGGAACGGGACCCTTGTCTGTAAAACAGCCATGCCTACGTTTTTTTAAAAACCTCACTTGTTAGAAAATTAAAGCAAAAAAGCCAATGAATGTATGTTTAGAATGTGCAAATAAGCAATAAACTTTATTTTAAAACTTCAATTAGTAACATTTTTGGCATCCGTCCAACAACCCAACTTCCTCAGTTACATTGTTTATGAGGTCGTAGAAAGATCAGGTTTTTTTGGTGAAATGACCCCCAAGGACGCGGTGTCTCGAAGCGATGTTAGGCTAAGTTAAAGTGCTAAAATATAGCATGATTGGCTTACAACTGTCGTAGCGCCAAAATCGCTTTGAAACCGGTTCCATACCAAGTCCATATCTGAACTACGACATGTCTAAAGCCCATCATAAGAAAATAACTCCACAGGACAATGTTTAAAAAATCAATTACGATCAGCTTAGCCTAAGATCGCTTTTAGGAACGGGGCCCAGATGTTTTGGTAATTAACCCACAAAATATGCTTTGTCAACGGTCTTTACTGTGTGTTCACAGAGCTCAGTTTATCACAATTGTATTTAAATTAATTCAATATTTAAGTTTCAGACTTGTGTTCCGGTAATGCGTTATTCGCCATGCTAGAATCTGGTGAGCACACAGTAGCACTCCTCAGTTTGTAAGTACATGTGCTGTTTTTCCTAGCACTCGCTCAGAAATGACAACATATTTTGTCAGATTATGGGAATTAATTAACGTCCCAGGCTGTCGGCTGTGCCTTTGATTTAGTGCTAATTATATCACCACAGACCCCACAGGTCTTATTACTAAGTCTAAATAAGTCCCAAGTTAAAAGAACCGCGTTATACCTAGGCCGTCTGGAGAAAACATCGTGTGCGTGACAGAACATTTAGTTTTATATTTTGTAGTTGTGGTTGCTCAGGTTCGCCCCAGTAGAGAGGAGCAACTTAGTAGGAACAATTACATATTATTGTCTTACAATTAAGTTTTTTGACAATACATGTGATTGACTAATAAACAAGAAGACAAAGTCATCATTATCGCCCGCAATGGTAAAATATGAATGCAAAGTTTTGTTTGAAATATTTAACGGTTTTCGAGTTCTGCTTCAGAAACGAACTAAAAACCCTTTTTTGACAAAGTCAAAAACTGTTTCCATGGAAACCGATAACAATAATACAAAGTTCTCAAAATAGCAAAAGGCACCACTTCAGCACCTAATTGATCTACCTGCCAAGTGTCATTGGAAAATATTTAACAGTTTTTTAGGTCTGCTCTGGAAACAAAATGCACCTCTTTTGAGACAATTTCGAAACTGTTTCCATGGAAACAAGGGAAAATAAAAATTACGAAATTCCTAAACTAGTAATAAGAATAATCTTGATAATATTAAGAAGATGAAAAGGAAAGAAGAACAACGAACAATCAGCATGCAATAAATAAACAAAAAAACAACAAAAACAAATAATAATGTGAATCTTGTTTTCGGCAAAATCGGGTTAAAAGCATGGTATCTTACCAAGTGGTATATCATTCGTTCATGATGTTTGATATTAACTTATTTGTGCATATGTACATGACGTTGCGGGGCATATGAAGTTGCAAGTATATGTCCTGAAACGTCGTAAACATACACACAAAGACGTTGCTTTTTAACAAAAATTATGTATGTCAATATAATTAACCCATATTCTCCACCTGTGAAAAAGGTAAATGTAAACACAAATTCTCATATACATATATTTTTAAAAATACTATTATGTGACATGTCATACATGTTGACAGGACACGCATCACGATTATGAATTGCCTTTCCCAACAAGGATGAACTATACGATTATTACTATAAAATAACATTGCAGACAAACAGATTTATTGTGGATTTTCACTTCTTTTTCATTAAAATATGCGAAGTTTCGGTATCGATGCTAACAACTAGTTTAGCATTGTTTGGATGTCACATATGATGAAGGAGCCAAAATATGCCCTGAAATAAAGTAGAAGTTAACATGCCCAAACTCCTAAAGCTATGTTTCATCACTTCTAATTCGTTGTAGACGTTGCACGTTCCAAACAAAAAATGATAGACAAACTATAATGCATTGCAAGTTATTTTAGTAATATTTTTACCCGCACCTTTCGAGGTGTATTTAGGAGATACTGTGTTCTATATTAGAGGTATCAACAGGATTAACAGTGCTGGCCTCCATTTCCCAAAGACGTCGTAAACATTGTCACTTGGTTAATGGATTTGGTTTACAAATGCAAAAATATCGTTTTAAACTGCACTTTCCAAAGAAAAACTTGTTTTTCTTTGGAAAGTGCACAGTTTACAACGATTTTGCATTTGTAAAACAAATCCATTATGCCAGTGACAAGATTTACGACGTCTTAAAGTTATGACGTCTTCGTGAAACGGGGCCCAGGTACACATACAACTAACAAAACACAATGCTCGTGTTTAGACATCCATTGAAATATGTTTGAAATTATTCAGGGGATTTCCTTTTGTTTCCTTTTTAGAATTCCCTATGACCAATGAAAATACGCTAAATAATGTCTATACGTACTTTCTAGTGCATTTTCAATTGTCGAATAGTAAACCATTAAAGTGTTAACCAAAACAAAGCTATAGAAATATATGTCACAAGGCTAAGATGTCCTTTACGTTACGAGAGTGTTAACATGATAGTTTAGACGTATCAGCGTATTGTAAAAATGGGGGCCATTAGGGTTACCGTTTCATTCTTAATAATATATTTTATGTACGGTATTTTACAAAACAAAAGGGCCTTCATCGGACCTTTGTACTTATACCAAAGACAAGTGGCTTTCTTAACAATGTTATGTATTAATTTGACTTCGTGGGCGCTGACTAGGTGTAGTAGAGAAGAGCCAGGGCAGAAGCCATCCGATGTACAGTGAATCCATTTAACCTCTGGTACTGACGTCATTGTGTTTGTCCATTCAATTCAATATAATTCAGTTAACTCAGTGTGTCAAACTGTTTTCAAAGATCACACATTTGCAAGCGTAGTAACACTTGTCATGTGGCAATTTGATGTATTGTTTTGATGTGATTTGATGGGTTTTTTGTGTGTATTTTGTTATTGTTTGTTTGACGAAACGTTGTATGTTTGAGAACTGTTAACATTTTACTCAATCAAGGATATTTATTATTTACTATTTTTTTAAATAGCGCAAGTCACGAAAATGATTTTAACCAGTTACATATTTGTTTCAAAGTAACTTACTGTATCATGGTCTTTGTTTTTTTAAAAAGTAACATTTTCTGAATAAATCACCGCCGCGATATAACTGACTGAAAACGGGGTTAAACCCTAACTCACTCACTCACTCACTCACTCACTCACTCACTCAAAACAAGAAATTTCCCCTTAACTAAAGATATTTTTCCACAAACATATATCTTTTTTTTCTTTAGATAATACAAAAATATGTTGGTTACGGTGTGTGTGTATTTCACTGAAACGAAATAGGGTGATAACATAACTATTGATATGAGAACCACAGGTATGGATCGGTAGCTTTGAAATATGTATGAATAATAATAATTGTTGAAACAAATTTTGTGATTTGAAATAACAAGTCAGGAGCTGTTTGAGTGAGCTAAAGATGTAGCGCTGCAAGTTTGGTTTGAAAACAAAGCAATAACTATTATAACACAAGAAAGAACTTATACATCCACTCGCTGATCAGAAGTAATTTACAAAAGCCAAAGTCGTTACAAACTGTGCACTGTTACATGTTATTTGAGTATATCTGGTTTATGACAGTTTGGCTTTATCTATGCGTACATACTGCGCCAATAACGAGGAGTTACTTGTTTGAGCGTGTGACTTTAATTGTCTACTAACCAGGACTATTTCTCACATCTTGGCGCTGACAGAGACCAGTTGTGCTGCCGTATTGCGTGAGACATAAATACTGCACTAACACCGGTAACCTTGGTGAATGCAGTCACAATGATATATTATTGTGTCTACTTTTCGTTCATGTAGCCGACACAAACATACCGTAATATAATTATTCTGATGTTGTGATGTTAATCAAATGAGTTCCCGGCCAAGTGTCGCCAGCACATACCTCAAATGTAACCTGGGGCCCGTTTTACAAAGACGTCATAACTTCACGACGTCCTAAACCATATCACTGGGCTAAAAGGACTGGTCTACAAATGCAAAAATATGGTTGTAAAGTGTGCACTTTCCAAAGAAAAACGTGCACACTTTACAACCATTGTTTGCATTTGTAGACTGAATCCAACAACCTGGTGACACGGTTTAGGACACCGTAAACTTATGGCGTCTTTGTAAAACGGGCCTCTGCAGAATGTGATGACAATGTTCTCAACAATGCTTAACCCTGACAGTGGTCAGGTGTTTTCTTGTTGTGTTTTTAGTATGTACAACTATGACCATCCAAGATGTTTTTTAAAGTTTAATTTGTCCTCAATGGGTGTAGAAATACTTTTCAACACAGAGAATGACACCGAGATTTTGGCGGGATTCGGAGCCCGGACTTCCTGGTCCACTACTGCGTTATCATGTTCCGAATTATCCGATAATATTGACCAGTTGAAATAAATAAACGAACCCACCAAGTCAAATGAAAAACATTTCCTCACTGAGACCAAACGTTGATATGCCAGTTACTTTTAATGTGACACGTGGCTAGTTCTTTGAAAATAAATTCAATGTCAACCATTTGCAAATAAACAACATGTTGGTAATGTTGGCAATAAATGTTGCGATATTGGGGTATGGAGGGGGTGGGTGGGGTTGTGGGGTGAAGGGTGGAGGGCACAGTCATGTTCTACCAACACTAAAATGTATTAATGTTTATGCAAAATATAACACTGAAACTGTTAGTGCTGTACGGGGCCCCTAAAGTAACAGTTGATGCCACGGATCTGACTAGACCGTGAAACAGCTCTGCCATCACTGTCATCGGAATTGTTTCAAGCTACAGATTTTAACAACACAAAATGTATGTGGACAATTGTTTTAACACTGTCAAAACTAGATGGACTTTTGCTAACTAAATAGGAATTTAGACATTTTTTTAAATATTTAAACTTCGTTATTAAGTGTTAAATTGTAGGGCTTGTCGGGGAAGATGCCTTTATAAGTTTAATTATTACTTATGGAAATTAAAATAATCGCCGCTCAGTCGTGTATAAATTATATGAACCTCAGACGCAGATATAAAACTAATCTCTACTTAGACTGAGAATAGGGATTAAAAGATAATGTATCATCCCTTCATAATGAAATATGTGCGTGAATTATTAACAAGGATGTCTGTGGCCCATTTCACAAAGCCATCGACAATATACGACATTGTAAACTGAGCTGAGCGTACTCGGCTGATGGGTTAACCCTTCCGTGCGGCTTACGGAAATATCCGGGTCAGGCTAGTAGCCTGACCCGGATATGTCCGTGAGCCGCACAGTAAGGGTTAAGCTTACAAATGCCAAAATTCGTTAAAAAGATCGGTTTTCCAAAGCACAAATTGTGAAACAATTTGTGGTATTTGCAAGCACAACCTATCGGCTCAGTGACAGGCCATCGTAATTTTATTTTACCTTTGTGAAACGCACCCTGGAAGCATAAATATCACTTGAAAAGAGGCCCTAACACAAACACAGTAAATCTAAATTTGGCTACTCTTCAATTACTATAATTTGACAATCTCAACTCACAACAATTTAGCCACTGTCTTGATAAGGAAGTTTCAAGGAGTTCAGTCTGGTTTGGGAAGATTACTGAATTACTGAAGATATATCACATTTAGGAGAGTGCACAATAATACAACACACAAGAATGTATGCTATAAAAAATGCATCGGCTTCAACTGCATCAAAATAATAAAGTTATACTTTAGATGCGATAATACAATAAAAAGAATGATGAGACACTAATCTTTAGGTAACTAAAATTAGAAACTTAAATAATAATGAAGTTACATTTATTGCGCCAATCTTCCACACCAAAGCGGTGATCGTTTGATTCAATGTTCACTCAGTGATAAGCTAGTCTTGGTTCTTTTTTATAGGAAACATGCCATTACAAATCATAATTAACCTCTCTGCTTCTTAATTTCCTAAAATTGTTAAAACATTGCTATTCATTTTGTTAGTAAGGTATATCTACGTGACATATTTTAGAAATTAAGTATTGGATAGAGGGCGAGTGACAGTCCTTTACTGAGATGCAAAAAAAATGCCGCACAAACAAAAGGCGAGGCTTTGCCTCGCCCTTTGTTTGTACGGCAGGCCTTTTATATCCCGAAAAAGTACTGTCTCTCGTTCTCTATATATTACTTAAAATTAAATCAGGGTAACAAGTAATAATACCTTGGTTGTTCTTTACAGTGTTATTGGTACATGATTAAAATTGGATGTTCTGACAGACCATAATCGTGTTGTAAAACATTGAGTGAGTGAGTTAATGCATCTTTCAACAATTTTTCAGTTATATCGCAGGTTTACTGCAGGGGGAAAGCCTGCATCACATTGTGGTTATGTGATGCAGTGAAACCTGCGTGCTTGGGCTGGTATAAAAAATGACTGTTTCTTTACTTCACATCCACACCTTAAAATATACAATCGACCTGTGTGTTGTTACAAATGTCAAAATTGTAAAATGTGAATTTTCACAATGAAAAACTTGGTTTATTTTGAAAGTACGCCGTTTAAATGTTAGCATTTGTAACCGAACCTATTAAAACCAATCTGATTAAAACCAGTTCCATTGCTACGTAGCACTTTACAAGTGGATCTGGGAGCTTCCAATAAAAGGTCACAATAAGTTGACTAAAACGACAATTCAATTTCAACCAATGGGATTGAAGCTTCTTTCGGTATTTCGTGTTGGCTATTAGAATTCAAAAGCTATTTCCACGATTTTGGAAGCAGCGCCCTGATTGGTCGGTTCAGGGGTCAATTTCTCATGACCTGTCGGGTGCGCTCAGATCCTATATGCCGATAGGAGTAAAGCGCAACGGAGCATTAAGGTTTTAGTCAGATTGTATTAAAACATACACTTAGGCTAAGGACGCGATTAACAAATGCCAAAACTGTTGTAAACTGTGCACTTTCCAAAGAAGAACATGTTGTTCTTAGGAAAGTGCACCAATTACAACAACATTAGGCAAAACAAAATAATGTTGTGGTTCCGATTACCCGACCGTGCCTTCATTATGGGTGCCGACCCTATCTTTTTTATTGTCACAATGACAAAAAATAACATTGTATCATATACTGCTGCTGAATACCTATTTCATCTTATTAAGCCTTTAATTGCTGAGCACAACATTTGCATATTTTAGCTATTAAATTCGAACTGATATAGGCTGTTGAAAACCTATCCTGTGGTAATTTGTTTAAAAGCGCGCTCCTACAGGAGCTCTTTTTAACAAATTATCACAGGATAGGTTTTCAACAGCAAAAGATGGTCACAGTTTTAAGATTAGCTAAAATCCACTCAGCACTTCAAAGGTTAAAATTTGATATCAGGGAAAAAATATTTCGATTACAAAAAAATTAATTCCCGACCGATCTACTCAAATGTTAAAGACAAGTAATCGGAACCACAACATTTTTTTATTTGGCCTTATCATTTGTAACTGAAGCAATTGGTGCAATGCTACTTGAGAGGAATGAGTAAAACTTGTCAATATCAAATTCTTTGAAGTTTGTCATTGCATGACATCTACAACTGTTTTATTTGAAGTTATAAAGTTTCGCTAAAAATATTTTAAAATTATCTTTACTGAAAGGCATCACAATGCAATGTTTTCAATATAAATATGTGCCTATTTCGTTTCCATCGCCAACTTCCCAAAGGTGGAAAGTCGCTTACGGTCGATAAAAGGTTGTTGATTGCAAATTGTGAAACTGTAATCGGTGAAAGACAAAATCAATACCGACATCGTGCAGACTTTGGAAATCAGGGCCCCGCTCCTCAACGCGATCTAAGGCTAAGTTGATCGTAAGTGCTAAAATATAACATTGGCTTACGACTGTCGTAAAGTAGAAATCGCTTTTGAATCGGTGCCATTCGGCACCGATTCCAAATCGATTTCTGCGCTAAGACAGTGGTAAACCTGTGATAAGAGACAACTTCACAGGACACTGTTACAAAAATCACTCACGATCATTTTAACACCAAGATCGCTTTGAGGAACGGGGACATAGACCTCTGGTTCTCTACTAGAAGAACATTATTTTACAGCAACTTGATACTAGAGCTGTGTATCGTGGACAATGCTGCGAGACGATATATCCCGATACTTACATTTCATGACGATACGATATATC